>CM038795.1:194625985-194719523 GCA_021764765.1 Vicia sativa | reverse complement strand
CCGATCATCCTTAATCTCTTGTTGATAGTTGTTGGTTGAAGATTTTGATATTCATGGTCTGGTAAGGAGCATCAATTCAAATAGAGTTAACCATTTCGGTAACCGTAAGGAGTCAATGGTGGAAGCATGGATTGAAGCGAAGTTCAATCAGCGCGCTTTAGGTATTTGAAATTCAAAATGTGAGGACGAAAATTATGGTTCTAAGACGTGGTGACACCGATTTAATTCAAATATTAAATAAATGAGAATTAATTATTTAATTGATTAAAGTCTTAAATATTTAATTATCCGATTAATTGGTCATTTAATGAGGAAAGGATCGAGGTGTGCAGAGTAAATGGTGGGTGTAAGAGTAAAACACTCTACTAATTACTAAGTATTAATTATTTATTTTATTGAATATTA
The DNA here is from genome assembly GCA_021764765.1 of Vicia sativa. Taxonomy (NCBI): domain Eukaryota; kingdom Viridiplantae; phylum Streptophyta; class Magnoliopsida; order Fabales; family Fabaceae; genus Vicia; species Vicia sativa. Next base: position 194,719,118 of record CM038795.1, on the reverse strand, counting down.
AAAGGAAATATAAAAGGAAAGAAAAAAAGAGAAGGGTTTTGGAGAAATCATTTCAATGAAGTTGGAGAAGGAAGAGAGAGGAAAAGCCGACGCCGAGAAACCGAAGAATCATCGCGAGGTGCGGGTGGTTTGATCGCAATATGTTTTATGGGTTTTTTGGGAACCATAGGAATGAATGGGTATGTTAGGAAGTTTGAATTTTTATGATTAGAGTTATAGGAATAAACCCTATTTTGTGTCGGGTTGGAAATTGGATCATAGTATGTCAAATAATTGATAGATAATTAAACTACCTTGTTTGTTGTTATAATGGTGAAATGATGATGAAATGGTGTTTCTAATGTACCAATCATTGGAAAGTGTGGTAATGATAAAGGATGGAAATGTCACAAAAAGTAGCGAAATGTCGTGTAGGTCGTGGGAACCGGTTCTCGGGAGGAAACCGAGTTCCCTGTTAAAATTGGCAACCGACTTTGATTCGTGAACCTGCCTCTGATAGGTAGGAACCGTTCCCACAAAACAGTGGAGCGCTCTTTTGAAAACTTTTTCGTGAACCGGTTCGAGCAGGTAGGTGGAACCGGTTCCATGTGCATTTTTCCAATTTTCCAAAACTTCAAGATTCATATTTCTAAACCGTGAATCTTCGATTCGAAAGTGCCGCTTTTCGCGTTATTTTAAATTTAAATACTACCTTTGAAAAGAGAAAATATTACTTTGCCAAATTATTTTAAAAATAGTCGCTACCCCGATTTTTGAAAAGAATGAGTAGTTATGATAATGGTAAAACTATTATGTATGGTACGAAAGAATGATGAGGTATTGCTTATGTTAGATATATATATATGATATTCATTTTGATTGAAAATGAGACGACCGGTGATTTGACATGATGTGATTTGTATTGATATCAGCGATATGAATAATGATGCATGCTTTTATGATGCATGCATAAACATTTGTTGATTTGGTTCATTCCCATTGTGCGGAAGTGAGCTTCTGCAGCTACCAGACTTACCGACGAGGAGTGAGGCCAGATTCACCCAATGGTGCTTAATCATGGATTACACCGCCTTTCCAATAAACGGATAAAGGTGAACGCGGTTCACGATTGGTACCACATGCAGAGTCCGTATTGCATATGGAATTGTAACATGTTAGGATGGTTTCCAGTGTTGCAATTGCCATTGCTGATATATACATGATCATTGTGTAATTGCTTTCCGCATTGTTTATGATCTGTAATCGTGACGAATAATATATCTCGGTTATTCCGATCTAAGAACGATAACGATATTATATTGAATCGAAATCTCACCTTACTTTAACATTTCGATCCGGCGATTAGTGCTTGGAGTCAAAGTAGGATAGCCTTAGATTCGAGTCTTTGTCCCGCGGTCGTTGTCGTGGCTCGTAGATGTAATAATCGGGAAACGATTGTTTGGAATCCTTTTATGGATATTTTAATAATTTGGAATTATGTTGATTTATTATCCGGAATAAATCGCTGAGTAAAGTATTCGGATTTAATTATGTTTATTCACCGTTAAACATAATTGAAGTATGATTTAATTGATGAGTATTCTTCAAAGGAAGCATGACGCCGCTTTTGTTAAAATTTTATGATTTAAATTGTGACGCCGATGGTGGATAAACTCGATTATTTAATTCTATAAACGCGGGTTGTATGTTACAATACGCGCGCTGGAACGGTTCAACACGGAGGTTAGAGAGGCAGATTCTCGTGATGTCCAAACGTGGTAAGTTTCGCAAGTCGCATCATGTCGTATGAAGTCTTGAAAAAGTTGGGATTTCAAGGCCATATTCATTGTACTAAATTCAAGAACATTCAAAATACCACATGGATAGGGGAAACGAATGCAACGTATCGATGACGTCGATGATCACATTCACTTTTATCTTCAACAATGTACTTTTATCTTTCCAATTTACCTTTATCTTGCATAAATGTCATTTAAATCATTTATATTCAAAGTCATTTAATTTTCCATGCATCTAAACGCTCTTTCGCTGAAGCTTTTACTTTTCTTTAAACCTTTACATTCATGCTTTTCCGTAAAACTTTTACATACTTGCTTTTACATTCCGCTTTTTACACTTCATGTTTTACTTTGAAAATCTTTACACATTCACAAGTCATTTAAATATCCCTGCACTTACATACTTTCTTCAATTCAAGTCTTTATGCCTTGTATGTTCAAATCATCTTTATATTGCTTTGCTTGATAATGTTATTAATTTATTGAATATCATAATCGAAATACACCGAGACATATATAAAACATTTAAAATAAGTCGAACGTTAACCAGTTCATTTAAGTTTATGCAAATCACCATTAACCCTATAGGATCAATCTAGTCGATCCCTAAGTTACCAAAGGATTAAACAACAATCATAACGCTTTGTTTGATAGTTCGAGGACTAGCTGTTGTTTCACCAGTAAATCATCAGAACAAATTCACGCCTGGGACGAGATTGGTTGTTAATTAAAATTAACGCTTAAAAACTTAATTATTGTTAAAAGGTTCTTTCTGAGTAAACAAAGTTCATTAGTATATGAACCTTGGAGTGGTAGAATAACTAACAGAACCAACCCTACCCGTAAGAAATCGAAGCAATAGGATGTCGATCCAAATAACCCACAAGGGGAACAAAATGCCCCAACGCAACAAAAAGCACTAATGCGAATCGCTTCGGTCAGGACGCCCAGTCACATCCTCAATGCACAACTGCTGCATCTTCCACTAATAGCGGTCATGAATGGAACAAGTGGCATGTCAAACAATTTGATCCTAGGTAGTACAGGAACCACTGGTATCCCGGGGATCTATCCCACCGCCAAGGGGCACAAACCCATTTCGCTACCCCACCACCAACTAGACCATTTAGTTTCGATAGTGACCCGAACCCTAAAGATGGAATGCCAACATCCTTTATGGCAGGTTTACAACCGACGCTTCGAACGCCATCACCAATTTAGGGTCGTTCTGGGGCTAATCAATTTATGACAAATAACCAAGGGTCAAGAGTTATGGTACGCGCGCCCATCTTAACTACGTAAAATCAAATGGCTTTTAGGCGCTTAATGGATGATAGTAACCATAACATGATAGGAGTATTAGCACAAACTATGCAAGAAATCTTTGCCCAATAGTTCAAAACGTTATCGTGATGTAAACAGAGAGAACATAATATGAGAGTCGAATAAGAGATTTTCGCTCCACCGAAGCATGAGGCGTAATCCGCATTGGTCAGAAATAACGCTACCTATCATAGAATGACTGATGACCCACCTTATAGGCCAGCCAGAGAGGGGTTAACTGGGGGCAAGAGCACAAAGGGTAGATGTCCCATTGATTCGAGAAGAACCACAGAAAAGGGATCGATAACCACCAAAGAAGGGTCGAAGATTCGAGGTCCCAAAGGATTCGCAACCACAAAGGGAATTCATTGAACCAGGGCGTCGATGTATCAGAGGTCCCAACGTTTCGAGAAGAACAACCTAGAGGGTTGTCCTTGTAGGTCGAAACCAAGATGCCGATGCAAAGGTTCATGTGGTCTTCGAAATGACAATATCTTGCTAAAATAACCTAACCACCACGATAGAAAGGATCATGGCCCAAAACGGTATTAATACAGAATTAGAAGGCCAAATTACGCTCTACAGCGATTATGTAATCCATATCGATTTGCCAAGGGGATAAGATCCCTAAATTTACAAAGTTTGGTCGATACCAATGAGTCAACAAATAACACATAGCTAGGTATCTAACCGATGGTGAGACATAGCAACAATGAAAACCTTAGGATTAAATATTTCCCAAGTTCCCTTACTAAGAATGCTTTCACATGGTTCACTACTTGCCCCTGGATCCATAGACACCGGACCTCTTCTTAGAAAGGTTGTCCCACGAACATTTCTATATGGGACAATCCAAGATAAGCCCAAAGGAATTAGCAAGTGTTAGGAGTTCACGAACCCATAGATGAATACCTAAATAGGTTCAACTTTAAATCTAGATGTTTCACAAGAGTCCCCTGAGTACGAGTTAGTTAAATGGTCGCTGTGGTTTGGACTATTCTATCCGAAAGAAATTAGATACTCAATACTGAGGATATGGCCCGCTTAAGATAGGGTCTGACTGTGTCGAAAGCTAAAGGCCGAAGGCCGGCTTAAGAGTAATAAGAAGGAAAGAGTTTCCTATGTCAAACGGAGGAAGGTGAAGACTACCTGATCGAGGAGATCGAAATAGATCTCATGAATTGAAAACAGCTCCACCTTACTCTTGTAAACCCTAGTCCCTACAAAAGGGAAAGAAATTGTTGAAAATGAAAAAATGATAAGTTTCAAAGAAGGTGTATACCTTCTATAACAAAGTGTGATGAAATTTTGATTTACTAGTCAAAGATGGCCAATTAATTGTGCCACCAAATGTCAAAATGCCTCCTTTAGATCAAAGAAAGAAAGAGGATTTTGTAAATATCATAGTTTCTAGGCCACAAAACCTCACGTTGTTTCTTCGTGGACTCGATTCAAAATGCAATTAAAGAAGGCAGCATAAAGTTTGCCGATAAACCAAAAATGAAGGTGGATGAAGACCCGGATATTGCGTACACCAACCATCCGAGCCTTGAGCATGAGACATCATGGTGGAAGCGCACTGGGCCACTACCTTGAAAGGGAAAGCACCGAGTGAAAGTCGGGTGCTGGTCGAAGTCAACAATGGAGTCACCAAGACGCCCACGAACGACTGGAGCCTTCGGTCGAACCAACCCAGCCGTTGTTCTAGGAATCCAGCACCGAGTCGTGAAAGCCGTAAATGTAAATTGACTAAAGCCATCAAGGCCCGAGGCTCAAACCGGAAAAGTTCGGACAAAAAAGCTTCCCTCAAAAAGAGACGTGGGATACCTTGGGTGAACCTAGTGGGAAGTTCGATTATCCGGTAAAATATTCCTGCTCCGCAGAGTCTCGGAAGTCCGAATCGAAGACGTCAAACCATCGTGGATGGGGAGATGATGATACGTAAGGGAAGATAAAGATGGTAACGCTCCCCAGAAAAGAGACCGACACCTTAGGGGACCAAAGGAAATTTGATTATATGGTAAAATATTCTCGCTCCGAGAGTTCAAAGATTCGGATCGAAGACATCAAACCATCGCGATGGGGAGATAATGGTACGAAAGGACCAGATGGATGTCAATATGGTGGACATGGAGACCCGCTCGAGATGCAGAAATGGAAAGATATCTCAAAAAGAAAAGTACAAAATGGAGGATGGTTATGCCGCAGATACCAGCCCTAAAACAATATCTCATGCCATGCCATAAGGGACATGCTGAATGATGTTTTGTCCAAGATGCAAGATCATATGCAACGAGAGGATCGCCATGGAGTTCGAACGAAACAAAGAGCTCGAATCGAGTAAATCACGCCAAGACAACCAACTGCTCGTATGCTACCCTAGAGCTGGGGAAAGTTTGTTGAATTTTAGTACGTTGTCACAAAGGGCAACCAAGTGCTTGATTTGCCCAAGATGTTCAAGAAAGATACGACCGTAATATGGCTGGAGCTTTCAAACGATTCCCCACCCCTACGTCGAATCACAAGGAAGTTGGTCAAATGATGCGCTTCGATGGTAGTCATACCGAAGTCTGATAGCCCATATCCAAAGGGTGCCCGGGTGACATTTAAAATCCCCGCCAGGGCACCACCGCATGATGGCCGCAAGTCAAAACCAACAAAGGGAAGGATAGATGGGAGGAATGATTAAACGCTGCATGCCATGTATACCGGAGACAATTCAACACAAGCTAAAGAGGAGGAACCGAGGCTGGGAATTATAAAGGTAAGAATCCCATGTCAAGATCCCAATGGCGAAGGCAAAGAACGAATCGAAGCAATGGAGGAAGGTTTAGCGCACAAAGGAGCGCGACCACAAAAAGAAGCGCGACACCAATCAACCAACAACAAACAGTAACTTCAAACCTCCAAGTAGGAGGCTTTTTCCGAAACAAAACCAGATGAATCAAAAGAATACACCAAGTCCATAAAGAAGACGAGGATATGCTATAACTTCTAATCGTAGGAGAACTTAACCTAAATCGCAATGTGGTATCTAGATTATGATCCTAACCGCCAGAGACCGAAATCAAGAATGGTGAAGAAGAAGACACCATTGATCTAATGAAACACGCATCACCGTTATTATGTAATGGATAATGGCGCGGTCAAGAAGCGAACGCATTCTTCGAACACCCGATCCCACAATGAAGAATCATTTAAAGCCACCGTTCATTCGAAAAAGGTCGGAGCCTACTCGGTGAACAAGGTCTTAGTAGACGGGCGCCAGCCAACCCGATGCCAAAATCTATGCCGAAAAGTTAGGCATTCAAGACGGTGATGTTAAACCTCATAACATGGTTTTATCCAACTATGAAGGAAGGTAGGACAAACGCTGGGTAGTGCAAGTGGAGTTAATTGTTGGATCAAGCTGCAGACCCACTATGTTCATGGTGATCAAGCCAAAGCAAATTATAACTTGCCTGGGAAGAGAGTGGATTCATGGCGTAGGGGCGTCCCTCCGCCGATGCACCAAAGGTTAGTCCTGTGGAGAGAGGATGGATAGCAGAGAACATCAAGCGGACCGTGAGCTACTTCATGACAACAATAATCTAGTTAACAAGAGGAATTATGACAAGTATCCGCCGTAATAGCCCCCGTACTCCCAAGTGACGAATCAATGAAACAAGAGATGTGACATTATATATGACCCTTCGCCATGATGGCATGTATCGATAGGAAATAATTAGGGTGATGAAGGAGGCGAAGGCACTTAAAGACGGCCACCAGTTGGAGTCCGATGACCCTCGATCATGATCGATCTTCTTTCTTCGAAAGGATTTCGCCTATATGGCGGAGAATGAATGGAAAGCTTCCTTGAGGTCGCAATAGAACACATAAATGAAGTAAACGAACTCGGGAATGGTCCGAAAGATTCACCCTACGACGAACGAATAGATCAAAGGCTTGATGCCATTTATACTGAACCCTTGGGCTTCGAAGGATCCAACAAATCAAGTGCTAAGATGTTGGCACAGACCCACTCAAGTAAATTGGGGATATCAACACAAAAAGAATCACCTATAAGCGCCGTTCAACCTCAAGCCTCAAACAAGAGGTGATCAAGTCCTCAAACAGAACAAAGATTGCTTTGCATGGGACTATGATGAAATGCCCGGTTTAAAAAGAGAGTTAGTGAGCATAGACTTCCAATCGGGATGGCAAGAAGCCCATCAAGGTGACTCCTGTGAGGTTCGCGCACAGCAGCTGCTCACGAAGATCAAAGCAGTAGGTCGAGAGGTTGCATACCGCAAATTCATCGTAACCACAAGGTATGTCGAATGGTTAGCAAATATAGTACCATTAAGAAAAATGGTTCATTGAGAATATGCATAGACTTTAGGATCTATATCGCAACCCCAAAGATCAATACCTAGCGCGGTGAAAATAGATTCCACAAGGATTCGAATACCTAAGTATGCTAGATGGATACCGTTATAATCAAATTTTTATTGTCAAGAAGATGTTGCTAAGACAAAGATTTCGCTGTCCAGAGCCTTAGGCACCTATGAATGGGTAGTGATGCCTTTGGTTTAAAAAACTGGGCAACTTACCAAAGAGCAATGAACTCCATATTTCATGATTTTATTGAGACGCTTACAGTGTGTACATTGATGATATAGTCATCAATCTATATCTCGCAAAATCATCCGCATCATTCGAGCCAATCATTCAAAGATGAGAAAACATGGCTTGAAAATGAACTCCTTAAATGTGCATTTTTGTGCAGCAGAGATTTCCCGGCTTTGTGGTTCATAAAAAGGAATTGAAATTAACTAACAAGACCAAAGCCATCATGGAGACTAAAGCCCCACATCGAAAAAGGAGTTAGCCTCTACTAGGAAGATTAATTTTCTTAAGTTCATTTCAACCTAAGTGGAAAACACGTGCTTTTCTCCACTACTTGCTTAAAGCAAGGCCAAGCCTTCGAATGGAGCGAAGCACCAGGAGGCCTTCGACAAGATTAAAAGATATATCTCAACCTCCTATCTTGTTCCATTCATGGGGAAAACCCATGATTGTATATATCCGCCTCAACTTACTATAGGTAGTATGTTAGTACAGAAGACAAGAATGGCATCGAAAGAGCCATATATTACTTAAGTAGGTGTTGAATGATGCGTAAACTAGATATAGTAATATAGAAAAGTTGTGTCTTTGTTTATACTTTTCTTGTATGAAACTCAAGTATTATAAAACCCTGTTGATGTTTATGTTTCATCCTCATTTCGATGTTATTAAACACATGCTTCAAGCCAATAATGCATAGCAGAATTGGTAAATGGGCATTGGCTTCAGAATATGCTTTGACTTATGCCTTTAAGAGCGTTGAAAGGCCAAGTAGTTTCGATTTCATTGTGGACCATTCATCGTCAACAAATTCGCCGGTTATGTCGAAATGAAACCTTGAAGCTTTACTTGATGGTTCAACCCATAGAGAGGCGCAGGCCGGAGTTCTATAATTTTCCGAGGGAATTCCAACAAAATTCAAGTATAAGTTAGATGGCCTCGCTGTTCTAACAACGGTCGGCTATACCATTGTTGGACTCAAGCTTTGTTGGAATTGGCAACTAGAGTCGAAATCAAGGGTGATTCAGAGTTAGTAGTCAAGCGATAACTAAGGAATACAAATGCATAGGAAAACTGATGATATATCATAGTTAATAAAGCTACCAAAATTCAATACATGGACATTCAAGACGCATCAAGAATAGAAAATCAAGAAGCAAATGACCTAGCACAATTAGCTTCAGTTATAAAGTCTCCGCTAAAAACTTAGAGGATTTGATCGAGATAAGAGGAAGAGTCATGGCTACCAATTTACACCATCGATCGAGAATATCAAAATAAGTTATGGTGATAAAGATAGGTTCGGTATTAGCCATAGACACTTTAATGTATACGATCGGCAAAATCCATTAATAAGGTATTTAGAAAACCCAACATTGAATGTGGATAGAAAATAAAATATGTAGCGCTGTCATATGTCCCGGAAATGAATTGTTCAAGAAGACCAAGAAGGTGTGTTACAAAATGTTGGGAGAAAGTGAGGCATATCTAGCACTCATCGAAGTCCACAATGGGTATGTGGAGCACACAAGCGGGTCATAAAATGAAATGGTTGCTATTTCGATATGGTATGTATTGGCCCAAGATGCTCAAAGATTGTATAGATTTTGCTAAGGATGTGAAGAATGCCAAACATGCAGATTCAACATGCTCCTGAAGTGAGTTGCATTCGATCATTGCTTAAGCCGCCCTTGTAGGATGGGCATTAGATTTAATAGGAGAAATCAACTCGCTTCATCTAAAGGTCGAATATATCCCGTAGGAATAGACTATTTCACTGTGGATCAAGCAATACCATTGGTAGTCAGAGATCAAGAGACTATCATCGAATTCATAAAACAGATTATCTATAGGTTTGTTAAAGAGCATAACCACGTATCAAGGATCGGTGTTTATCGGTAAAAGATGCAAGAATTTGCCAAGAAATGGGGTTCAAGTTGCTAACGCCAACACCATATTATGCTCAGGCAAATGGTCAGGTCGAAGCAGCCAACAAAGTAATAATAGGTCTAATCAAAAAACATGTTGGTAAAAAACCAAGAAATTGGCATAAGACTTTAGATCAAATACTATGGCCCGTAGAATATCCCTAAAGAAGCTACTAATACTACACCTTTCCAATTAACATTTGGTCATGATGCAGTTTACCAAGAGAAATTCATCATCTGTCAGCTCAATTCAAAGGCAAAATGAAATCTCATCTTCTTTATATTGGGAAATGATGATGAATGAGTTGGTCGAGCTAGATGAAGTTAGATTGCATGCATTAGAAGTCCTGATGAGGCAAAAGAGAGAGCTGAGTATATAACAAAAGGGTGAAAGGTAAAACATTCAGTGATAATGACTTAGTTTGAAAGTTATATTGCCCATGGACAAGAAAAATAAAGCATTAGGTAAATGGTCACCCATCGGAAGGACCTTTTCTATATAGAAAACATTTTCAAACAATGCGTATGAAATCGAAGAGTTGGCAGATGACAAACGAATCCTAAAGGTTAATGGAAGTATTTAAAGAAATATAAACCACGCCCGCAGGAGGTTCAATAGTAGCAACGTAAATCATAAACATATAACTCGAGGCCAAAATGGTGAAATTAGTTGCCAAAATGGCATTGTCAAGTGTTACAAACAAACATTCAATTAAGATACAAGATTGCTTTAAATAAACAAGTTCAAGTGGGTATTGTTCCTTAATCGATCAAAGATATTCTTGAAAGACTCAAGTTGGTTGAGTAGCTACTGGCTCCTTCCAAGATAGCAACTCTTCTTCTTCATTGCTCAATTACCTCTGCAAGCCCTTTATTCAAGCTCTTCAATCGATTACCAAAAAGTATTGGACTATATGCAAGTTGTTGTCACCGGGCTTCTTTAATTTTATGTCAAGTTCCGGATCCGCCTTCCCATTGAAGAATGGATTGAGCTCAAGATCATAATCAACTTTAGCTTGCTTGGACATGGCATATGATTCAACCTCCTTAGTGAGCTTCGAGGCATGTTCATAAGTGGCGCCCATTGCGTTCGCTTTTTCTTGGACTTTGTTGCAGCAGATTCATTTTGAAGAAGGCATCCAGCTACGTTATCGATCGTGATCAAGTTCAAACAAATGGTGTCGACTTCCGGAACATGTGGAGAGATTGACTTGATTGATAAGTCCCTTCATCACGGTTGTGCAGTACTATCTTTCGAGTATTTCGAATAAATCCACATCAAGTATGGTTTTTCGAATCTTGTGAAGAAGTATGACTCTATCATCGTAAGGTATCAATTGGAGGTCGAACCAAAGATTAGCCTGTAGGAGGGAGTGTTTCTCGAGCTAGTTTAGCCTTCATGTACCTAATAGGGTCGGGCTGCTTTCAAGAGGGCTAACTCCTCTTTACCTGTTCGGCATTTGGAAGACTCGAAGTTCCATACGCAATGGAGTGACATCCATCTCAACGTCCATTGGTTCATTAGTGGAAACATCACGCCTTCATTATTCGCTTCTTCATCCTTCTTCATCATCAATCAAGTCCACCACCGATGTTATCATTTGATTACCATCAAGATTGATGTCGCCCTTCGCCGAACCTTCTTGAGCATCTTTCTCCTTCATCCTCGCACCCTTCCTCACTTGAATCTTCACTTGGGAGTTATTGGTTTTTCTTCTTCTTCGTATGAATTGCTTTTCATTCTCTTTGATGGACTTTGGGAGGAGACTCGGTGAGAAGTCTTCGGAGGCACTTCGTAGCATCTTCGAGCGTTGTTTCGTTGGTCTCTCGAGAGAGGCGAAGTGCTTGATCATCTCGCTGTTCGAAGTTCCAGTTGGAATCGCCATATTGACGAACCTTTATTCGCATCAGATTGCTTGAATTCCATGAGGAGAAGAATGGATCGGAGCAGTTGTTTGGGGAGGAGTCAAGTAGTTGGGATCGGAGTCGAATCATCCTACACGAAAAAGAAGATTAGAAACTTATAATTAAGGTAATAATAATCATTTTCAAAATTCAAGTGAAATCACCGTGGATTATCTCGCAGATATGTTGTCGTTTATGTGTTCCAACATTACGTTGGAGGTCAGGTGATTTTGGATTTTGTGAGGGAGCAACATCCTCGGAATCAAGTCCGTAGACGTTAGTGTCTTTGAATGTCTTTCTTATGCTTTTTTTCTAAAACCATGGTGAACTTTCCTCACCTGAGAGTCTTTCCACTAGCACCGGGTTTTCTCTTCTTTGAGTAGTTGGTGGAGTTTGCTAGGCTGAAATAATGCGAACGTAAGTTAGACTTCAGCTATAGACTTGAACTTGTTTCAAAATGCCAAAATAAAATTGTTTACCTTTGAGGTTGGAACGGTTGTTGGGATTGGAGCAGTGGAGTCCTAGTTGTTGAATCGAGCATTGGTGTTTGTTGTTGTCATGGTGCAGGAGTGATGGTTGAGTTGCTTGGTACATTGTCATCATCAATTTCGTTAGTTGTTTGGAACTACTTCCTTCCTTGGTCTTTGATGCAACAGCTTTTATTCGATAGCTGAAAAGTGAAACACATAAGACAAAACGTTAAAATAAAGTAAATAAGACTTATTTGGGGTTTCCAAGCATTCGCACTGCTACTTTCATTCGAAAGAATCGACATGGCGTAAAGGTCATAGCGAAGATGCTCTGGAAATTATGGAGCCAATGTCGAGCCCATGTCACAGCCCCGATGGCTTTAGTTTTGAGATTTGTACTTGAACATCTCTTTGCAAGTAAGCCACCAAGGGTATGGGGAAACCAAGCCGAGCCAGCTTCCGAGGTAGGTAGTTTGGGAAACTTAGGTGGATGCATTTAGTGCCAACCTATACCTATCCTCGTGTGATACCCAAGGAAGTCCGAACTTAGAGATTTTTTCTCAGAATTTTTCCTTCAAGGTTTGGGACGCCGATATACCGTGGACTCCAAGCGTAGGATCATAAGTTGTTTCAAGTAAGTTTGAAAAGCTTTAATTTCTTGAGCGTGAGTGAACATACTTTTCTATGTACCGCACATCGAATGCACAGTTAGTTTCTCCGATAGTGGTGTCAAACATACAAGACCGGGTAATCTACTCCACCAATCCGTAAAACCTTTGGATGAAAAATAAGTTGGTTAAAAGAGATCAATTTAAATTGAGCAAAATCTTGATATTGTTCTTGCTGAAGTTGGCTTTCTAGCCTTGAAAGTTCGACTGGAGGTAATGGAGTCATGAGTCCGAAAGAGTGGTTCAGAATCACATTAAACCAAATTGTCTTGAGACAAAGTGGGTTGAGTAGGCAAAAAGGAGAATGATTTTGGTGGAGGATTCTTGAAGAAATTAGTCTTGAGCAAAAAGGCTTTCCAGATGTCTTGAATTTCTTTGTCTTTAGCAGCCTCCGAAAGCATAGTAAACCATGATGGTCCATGAGTCCTCAAGCAAAGGCGCATAGTCTCTTCGAACTTATGCTTCTTGGAAAATAGCATGATGTATCGAAAAAAGAATCGGAAATCAGCTTTGTCATCACTTGAGTCGGCCTTAACTCGTTCTCAATATTTCGATCCATCACTGGATTTTGCTCAACAATGGTGTCGCAGAGAAAGTGAAGATTCGAACATGGCTAAGCCATAGCAAGCAAAAGTAAAGGACCAATGAGTAAGATATTCTTGGGAGGTGATTTGTTTCAAACAACCGACCTCAAACTTTCATAAAGGTCAACTAGTAGGAGTTCACTTAAATTAATCCTCCTATTTTCATAAATCCCTTGCTAAGGGAATGAACTGCTAGCACTTGAAGCGATCTACTACAAGACATATCTTGATAGCCTGAGGGTGAGGAAAGCAATGTGTTCAACATCGAAACACTATCACCTTCAAGGTGATAATGACTGATAAATTGGAGAAGCTAGCTAACTTGATATCAAGTCAATTATGCTCGAGTGCTCCTCAATCGTGAATGTATGTTTCTCCTAGTGGTGATAATCCAATATAGCAGCTATATCAAAGAACGTGGTGTGATCATCCTCCGTGAAGGTGAAAGGTATTGTAAGTACTATCCCGTAAGTACAGGATGCAAAAGTAGAGGATGGCTATAGGTAAAGCCCGGTTTTGATAACTTGGGATTGTAAATACCTAGTTCCATCGATGGGATTTCTTAACTCTATTTTAGCAAACCACCTGTATGCTACATCAGCAGTAGGACAAGATCTAAATGGTTTGAAATTACTTTAACATAGTCCAAAATGAAAGGATCCTTTGGGGAATATCAGGGTTTCGTGGTTTTAGAAGCGAGGGTTCGTTCACATTATCGCTTACTCTAGGGATTTCCATTGTTAAATAACGTTTAAAATCATAGCAAATGTGGAATATGGTTCTAGCGTCCTTCAAAATCTCAAAATCGTGAGAGGCCCATTAGGGCAAACCTCTTTCTGTGAGGCGCTAGTTGGGATTAATACCGTGAAGAATAAGAGTTCTTGCCTTTGAGATGCCTTGAGGAATGAGCACCGATTGGCCGTGGTGAGTTTCAACTTGCTTTCCGTGATCGCTCGTTGTTCTTGGTCTTCTTCTTAGAAATCTTTTTCCGAGATGTTGTTGTTGAAGACATTGTTGAAGTCAGTTAAGGTTTTAGGGTTTTTCAAAGAAAGAGAGAAGAAAAAGGTTCAGTGGGAAAGAGAAAAAGACTCGAGTCTCATTGGGTTTATAGTAAGGAATTTGAAACAATCATCAACTAAGGCTAAGGTACGTGGAGAACGTGGGTTGGACATGAGTAAGGTATGAAGTAAGCATTGAAGTAAGCATGATTAAAGACAATCATTATCTTTAATAACCGCACCATACCGTGGTAACTGTCAGCGCTTCGAAACCTAAGAGCCGCATGTGGACGAATGGAAGTCATACATGGTCATAATTGCTCAAGGTCACATCAAATTCAGGATATATTTAAAATAAGTATTTTGATAGAGATTCAAATACATATTTTAAAGGGGCATTTGTTGGTCAAGATTTTGATATTTATGGTTTGTAAGGAGCATGAATTCAAATGAAACAATGTAAGTATTCACTAGAACGAGGAAATGTCATGGTTTGAATGAAGGAATCACTTGAATAAGATATTGAAACTTGGGTTCGAAAGAATTGTGAAGGAGCTTCAAATGGTGGAAGCATGGTGTGAGAGAAGCAGTTCAATCGAAAGGCGCTAGTATTTGAAATTCAAAATGTGAGCATGATGATGGTGGTTCGAATATGCGCTACCGGAAAACGGTTCAAGACGTGGAGGTTAGAGAGGCATAGTATTCCGTGATGTCCGAAACGTACAAGCTCTCATAAGTCAACCATATTAGAATAGTATAAATAGAAGTCTTAGTGTTAGGATTTCGTAGTCATATCTATTGTACTAAATTCAATAACATTCAAAATACCAATGGATAGGGAAACGAACGACGTAATGATGTACGATGATTGCACTACCTTTATCTTTCAACAATGTATCTTTATCTTTCCAATTTACCTTTATCTTGCATAAATGTCATTTAAATCATTTATATTCAAAGTCATTTAATTTTCCATGCATCAACTTTTTCCTTTCGTTTTAAGCTTTTACTTTTCGAAACCTTTACATTCATACTATTATTTTCCCGGAAAACTTTTACATACTTGCTTTTACATTCCCTTTTTTTACTTCATGTTTACTTTGAAATCTTTTATATTCACAAGTCATTGAACATTCCTGCACTTACATACTTTCATAATTCAAGTCTTTATTCCTTGTATGTTCAAATCATCTTTATATTGCTTTGCTTGTGCACGTTATTAATTTATTGAATATCATAATCGAAATACACTTGAGACATATATAAAACATTTAAAAATAAGTCTTGAACGTTAACCATAGCTTTAAGTTTATGCAAACACCAATAACCCCATAGGATCAATCTAGTCGATCCTGCAAGTTACCAGTGGATTAAACAACAATCATAACGCTTTGTTTGATAGTTTGGAGACTAGCGGTTGTTTCACCGAAATCATCATGAACAATAGTAGTCGGAATTGTGTTGGTTGGGATAGACTTGTCTTCCGACTTAATAGTGTATGAAGTGTATGTGGCACATGGTGGATTGCATGGTGTCATACTTCAAAATTTGCCCTCATACTTCTCGAGATATTGCATACATCCATACTAGGATTCCCCTGAGGGTTGATCTAAGCAAACCCTTCCTCTGGATAATCAACCCAAACTAGGGTTTGGCAATTCCGAGATCAGATGGACTTCCAATGGTCTTCATGCCTCCTCATATGCTTCAAAGATTCTCCATGTCGAGTTTCAAGCCTCACAATTAAGTTTCCTCAGAAATTGCTCGGATGGTTGAAAAATCTATTGATTGGACAAAGTCAATGTGGTCAACATACCAAACTTCCTGATTCTTGGTCAACATCCTCATTTTGAAGTTACATTCATCATTTGATCAAGGGTTGACTATGATTCATCTATAAAACTTAAGATTTGCTCAAAAGTCAAACTTTCAAATTAGATTTCTTAGTGAAAAGTCAACAAACTTTGATTGATAACTTCTTCATACTTTTCGAATTTTTTCCACCACCTCTTGTTTTTGAAGGAAATTTAATTCTCTATAACTTTATGTCTCACAAGAATGTTCAAAATGCTTCATTTGAAAGGTATGGATCAAAACATTATGGGTCCTTTTCAAAGTCAACAAAAGTCAACTTTTGTTTTGAAGATATATTGAGCATGGAAACTCCAATTGAGATGAAACCAAAGATGTTGGTTAGAGGACTCTTAGAGCTTTCAAAAGTCCAAGAACACTCAAAATGTGGAAAATTGAGCAAAATACACCATTCACAAGTTGGGCATTTTGAACAATTGCACAAAAGGAGATATTTTGTCAAAATCCAATTTTTTCCAAATGGGCCTATAATTTTTATGATCCAAACTTGTTCATAACATTATTTGTGACCTATTGATGCCTTGCCATGACAATTTTCTATTTTATTGATTTATTTTTGAATTTAAAACCATTTAATTCAAAATTAAATTATATAAAATATGAAAATAAGATATTTTTCAAAAGGGTAATTTCTATCAAACTTGAGGTCCAAGAGATGGCCCATGGAACATACCAAATTCGTGTAGCTTTCATTAGAGGAAATCAAATTTTTTCAAAATTTGATTTTATTTGAAAAGAATTTATGGTACAATCAAGATTCAATCTTTTACTTTTTGCCCTCTCATTCACTCTATAAATACCCGCATATTTATTAAACAAAGGACACGAAACTCAGCTCTATACATACACCCTTATTTTGTCAAAATTTCTCAAATTGTCACAATTTAAGTTCTTAAAATTGTTTTAATCCAATTCAAGCCTTCCTTTGTGTTTCGAGGTTCCCGGAATCGAACCATACCCTTGCTCGTTTGTGACCGCTTAACGAAGAACATCAAGCTCCGATTTATTTTTTTTCACAAATTCGATTTTTCATATTTCATGCGTTATTAATTGCTTTTGTGTGTTTGAATGAACTTGGGACATCTAATAGGTCGAATGAACCATCTGCAAAGTTAGGCGGTGAAACTCGAAACACCATAGTTAGGGGTATTTGGCTATTTCGATTCATCAAGGTTTATAAGCATTTCAGTGAAACCAATAGCACCATTGAACTCGAAGGCTCGAATTAGGGGTAGGGTCCTCCTTCCTGTTATTTACTTTGCTTGGGTTGAAAAATCCATTAGGAGAAGCGACGAGCTAGGGGCTCCGGCGTTGTTGGATCATAGACCGGTGGGAGGCATGCGTGGCGCTATCGTGGCATCTCGATTAGCTCCTTCCATTAACTCCGGGCCCATGTCAGATCGTGTTCAATTCAAATTCCTGACACGCGTATGTTTAAAAACCATTGGTTTTATTTTTCAAACACCAAATGCAAGCATGCCTAGTGGTTAAGGCGTTGGCTGTGGAAGATTCCTCAATGGTCATGAGTTCAATCCCCGCCAGACCATTCTCTTTTTCTCTTTTGCAAAACTTAACATATTTTCATATTCTCTATTTTATTTTCTTTTAATATTTTTCATTCAATTTAATTTAACTTTAATAATTTTTAACATGCATTTAAAAAACACCAAAAATATTTATTTTTGTCACACACATCAGAAAATGTTTATTTAATTTATAAAATTAAAATATTATTTTGCATGCATATTTAATTTAATTTCTATTTTATCATTTAAATCACTCTTAATTGATTTTAATTATTAAATTAACTCCAAAATCCCAAAAAATTATTTTAGCATATTAATGTTGTTTCCAGCATGAAAACATTTTCTCATTCAAAAATTATTATTTTTACTAACATCTTCCTCTTATTCAATTTCCTCAGATTTCGATTTTTCATCTGTTTCACAGGTTATCCTGTTTAGACAATTTTATCGCTCTTTTCATATTATGTAATTGCCTATGGGATGTAATACTTTAATTAGGACTTTATTTTCCGCACTTTCATTATGTATCTGCCCTAAAGCCATGTAATAGTGTAGGACATTTACTTTCCGCACTTTATATTCCTTAATTTACTTTCCGCACTTATAAATCATAGTAATTAGGCGGTATGACAAGATAAAATTGAACATAGCTCACCTCATAATGCCAAGATAAAATACCGAAATCAACACACTTTTTCACACATGCACTTTAGATATTCTCTTCTTGTCAGCTTTACTTAATTCAAATGGTCGTCCCTCGAACGTAGGTATCCTGTAGCACCGTTGCTTTCAAACAAATCATCATAGTCCCTTCGATAAAGATCATGTAACCCATAATGCTTACTTACATGATCTTGACCTCGATCGCGCCTATTTAAAATGATGATACCCTTCAAATGTGAAGTTAGGATACTTCCTACAAGTTGCCTTCTATGACTCATCCGATGTCCTTTCGGTTGCTTACATCCAACGAATAGGCCTACCAACTAATGGTATGGATGTACTATTCTAAAGGAACGTAAAATAACATGAAAACGACCAATTCCGAGTAGGTAATAAGACTTTTAGTTGTTGTTTATCAAATACTTTTCACACACACACTTTTTGTCAAAGTTCAAAACTCTTTTCAAAAAATCGAAATATTTCCGAACACTTTGTATACATTCTTACATGAATCATTACAAAGTCAAAGCGAAATGCCTTTTCAAAACATTTTGTCAAACACACAGCACAATTTTAAAAAGTGATCTAAGAGCAACTAAGAGCCCATAGATAACTACGGATGGAAAGTGGCTGCATACTTCCCTTTTCATAACCTTCTCCTTTACTGAATCTAACTAAGGTCTTTTTCTGTATTTTTTACCTTCCTTAATTGGATAAAAGAAAAGTCGGTGGAAGACTCTTGCTATCCGCACATTTGCGATACAAAAACCTACAAAGTCAGTTCACCGTATACACATGGTTACTTGAGTTATGGGCTTAATTGATTTTTGAGAAACAAGATTTGGCAAGCGAACTTCTTGTTGTGATTCTTCCGCTGTCAGAAGATGGAGAGGATTGTCATACTGTGTTAAGTGAAGTTTTGATGGATTAAATTTCGGAACTAGTTCGATTCGAAATGTTCTTAGAGGATGTTTGCTTCTCAATTAGAGTTGAAAAGTCAAATAAAACTAATTGTATTATGATATTTATATGCTCGAACGACTATGATTAAAACCAAAGTTATAAGTTTTCAATAACCTTAATAAGACCCTTACATAAAAGACTACATACATGAAATAAAAATACACACTAACATTTCATAAAATTATACATTTCATTTGACTATCACTTACTTGAATGTCAAAGTGTTTGTGGGTACCACATTCCATTATTCAACTGAAATAAAGAATACATGAAAGATTTTCCATATATAATTTGTTAGTATCTAACCGCATTCTTTTGAGAAAACTTCTTTAATTAAAAGACTAGTTCTCATCAAATTTAATTTATGTTATATTTTAAAATAAAATTCTCTTTTTGAGAATAATGGTACCTAATTCAACATTATACCAATGATATTTATTACTCTTCCGTCTCATAATAAGTGTCATATTTCTTATTTTTATTTGTCTCAAATTATTTGTCCTTTAAAATACCAATGTAATATTTATTAATTTTTCCACTTATTTATCCTTATTTATTGTATTTTAATTCATATAACTACTCCTATTATTAATAAGATTATTTTAATAAATGAGACTCATTTTATCATTAAAATCAATATAATTAATCATTATCTTAAAATATGTGAAAATCTCAAATTGAACGACTATTGTGAGACGGAGAGAGTATTTAATAGTTAAGATATAATTATATCACTTATAATTGATATATAATTATGTTTATTACTATGTTGTTAAGGATAAATTATTGTAGAAAAAATGTTCAAATGTAACAAGTAGGTGGTTTCTGAGTTTGTTATTATTCCTCGTTGTTTAAGTTTTTTGCATACAAGAATGCAATTATGTTATCATGAGACATTGCATTTTTATTAAATTAATTTTATTAATTTATTGGAAGTTGTGTGTAGAATAATAATTATATGACACAATTGAAAAAATAGTTATCATTACTACATTGAAGTAAGTTTGTTATTATTCTCCGCTTCAAAATGCGTTATTTAAATTTTTGCACATAGAAATGCGATTATATTATCATGAGACATGCACTTTATTAAATTAATTATTAATTTATTGAAAATTGTGTAGAGAATGATTATATGACATAATTCAAAAAATAATTATTATTACTAAATTGAAAAGTGAGAATGACATTTATTTTAAAATAATTTTTTTCTCTAAAGCGATCATTTATTTTAAATTAGAATAAACGAATTGTTAAAGATAAAATTATTCAACAAAAATTCAAATTAAAAAGAAAAGTAATTATTCATTTGTTAACATGGCACACCACTATAAAAACACATGCTCTGCAACTTTCACTACAGACACTTCTCACACACCATGGGCCACTTATCCATCACCTCACCTTCATCTCTTTCCTTTTCCTCTTCCTAACTCTCTTCCACCAACTCGCTCATGCCTACTCACCAACTCACCCTCCTTACTCCTGTGACACCGCCAACCCACTCACCAAATCCTACACCTTCTGCAATCTCAACCTCCCCATCATCGAAAGAGCCAAAGACGTAGTCTCAAGACTCACATTGGATGAGAAACTCTCTCAACTCGTTAACACAGCTCCTTCCATTCCTCGACTCGGTATTCCGAGTTACCAGTAGGAGGAAGGTTGCACGGTGTTGCTAACGCCGGTAAAGGGATAAGATTAAATGGAAATGTTAGTATTAAAGCTGCTACTAGTTTCCCTCAAGTTATCCTCACTGCTGCTTCGTTTGATCCAAAACTTTGGTACCAAATCAGTAAGGTTAGTTACTAGTGTATGATATATTGTTTTATTATAATCTATGTATCCTCTGCACGCAACTGCAAAGACTAATAGCCTGAGCTTGTAAGCAGAGATTTAGCATATGTTTGACATTCACTTGATATTGGTATATTTGTAGGTGATTGGAACGGAAGCTAGAGGAGTATACAATGCCGGACAGGCAGAAGGGATGACATTTTGGGCACCAAACATTAACATATTTAGGGATCCAAGATGGGGAAGAGGACAAGAAACAGCGGGTGAAGATCCATTAGTGAATTCGAAATATGCTGTTTCGTATGTGAGAGGTCTGCAAGGTGATTCCTTTGAAGGTGGGGAGCTTGTTGGAGATCGTCTTCAAGCTTCTGCTTGTTGTAAACATTTCACTGCTTATGATTTGATCATTGGAACGGTCTGATCGGTTTGATTTTGATGCTAATGTGAGTTACCTTTTTCTATACCTTTTGGTTTGTCTTTTGTTTTGTGATGCAGAGCATGTTTTTGTTTTTTGCTTTGCCTTGTTTTATGCCGTTGATGAGTGCTTGGAACTTGAATCCTAATATTTTCTAAAAGTTGCTACAGTGTATCAATTTTCTAGTATCATACTTTTTCCAAAAAGTTAATTAATTGAAATTTAAAGGTCTGGGGCCAACATTATTTAGAACTAGGATATTATAAAATTTGATTCAGTTAAAAAATTGGTTTACTTGAATATGAGATAATAAATACTAAAAAGATATTATAAATAAAAAGAAAATTATTTTGATAAAAGTATTGTAGAAAAGTGTCATAATATTCAATAGTTAAATAATAGGTAAAATATTAGGTAGGTACCCAATCAAGCTCATAGAATCTAGAGTATTTACCAAATTATATTAATTTTGATAGCTTTAATTGAACTCAAAGTCATAAAAATGTTCAGTTAATAAAAATGGAATTATAATTCAAATAATTGTTGGTGGTTATTTACTCTGGTCGGCTCTGAATTATCATGGCTCTCTTCCTTTGTTATCAGGGTTAAGACAAAAGAAATTATTCCACTAATTTCTTTTCTGTGACAAATAGTCAATGATTTGAAAATAATTGATGTGATTTTGAAAATTAAATACTAATAACAATTTTATTTTAAAAAAGGTGAATTTCTTTTGGCCTTTTGCATCCCAAAGAACGTTTACATTTTGCTTTATAACTATCTTTTCTATTTTTTCAGTAACTTTCTATCTATGTTTATGGTTATGTTTATGACAATTCAGAATAATTTATTTGCCAAAAAAAAAGACAATAATTTTATATGCCTAATAACAACAGAAATTTGAAAATACAAACACATGCAATATGACATTATAGTACTATGATACAAATTTGATAATATTGTCATTTGATAATAATCCAATTACATTCCTAATTCAGGTAACTTTGCAAGATTTGACGGATACATATCAACCATCATTTCATAGTTGCATACAACAAGGTCGATCTAGTGGAATAATGTGTGCTTACAACCATGTCAACGGTGTTCCAAATTGTGCAGATTTCAACCTGTTAACCAAAACCGCAAGACAAAATGGATTTCAATGGGTAATATATTAAAGATTATGTTCTTAGTTTATTACCAACTTGTAGTTTTGAAGCAATTGTTTCAATGGTGAATGTGCAAGCAACACTTATTTGGTGAAATATAGTTTTCAATTCAATTTTTCACCAGAATGTGAAAATGATATTTGGGTGTTGAAAACAGGTATATTACATCTGATTGTGGAGCAGTAGCTATCATACATGATAGACAAGGTTATGCAAAAACACCGGAGGATGCTGTCGCCGATACACTTCAAGCTGGTACATACTTGCACTCTTCCTTTGTTTATGTCATAATCACATATAGTACTTGTGAATCAAGATTGTCTAACTCTAACTCGAGTCTAGGTAAATTCGTACTGCTGATCGAATTACAATGCGGTAGTCTGTCTTATACGTTCTCAAATTACAATGCGAAAGGGTGATTATCATTACTAAATGAATGGTCCCTAATATGGAAGATGCTAGGTTTTGGCCGGTTTATAGTTTTTGCTTATATTACTAACAAAGTCACATGGTTTGGCCCACATAAATCCGCATGTTATTCTAAGCCATCATGGTGGTCCTTTGGCAGTATGCAAATTGTCCAAAAACCCACATGCTGGAATTCAATTGTGTCAAAGATTGAACTACCTTTTATGTCCATCACTATCATACTTGATTTAGTAGTATTGTAGTTTTGATGAACTGAGACGATTTACTTATCATGTAATCGATATTTTCAGGAATGGATGTAGAATGTGGTGATTACTTAACAAAACATGCTAAATCAGCAGTGTTACAAAAAAAAGTACCGATATCTCAAATCGACCGAGCCCTTCGCAATCTTTTCTCCATTAGAATTCGACTAGGATTATTCGATGGAAATCCAACCAAACTCAAGTATGGAACAATTGGTCCAAATCAAGTATGCTCTAAACAAAATCTAAACGTAGCTTTAGAAGCTGCAAGAAGTGGCATTGTACTTTTAAAAAACACTGCCTCAATTCTCCCACTTCCAAAATCAACAAATTCCATTGCAATTATAGGCCCAAATGCAAATTCTACATCAAAAGTTGTCTTAGGAAACTATTTTGGTGTTCCTTGTAATTTGTAACAATATTACAAGGCTTTGAGAGTTATGCTAAGAACAGTGTTTATCATCCTGGTTGTAATGATGGAACAAACTGTGTTTCGCTGAAATTGACGGTTGAAGTTGCTAAGAAAGTTGATTATGTTGTGTTGGTTATGGGATTGGATCAAACTCAAGAAAGGGAATCTCATGATAGAGATCATTTGAGTTGCTCTGGTAAGCAACAGGAGCTTATTAAAAGTGTTGCTAAAGCTTCTAAAAAGCCTGTTATTTTGGTGATTTTGTGTGGTGGACCGGTTGATATTACTTTTGCTAAGTTTGATGACAAAGTTGAGGGATTTTGTGGGCTGGTTATCCTGGTGAACTTGGTGGATTGGCCTGGCTCAGATTATCTTTGGTGACTACAACCCAGGTGAGTTTTCTACAAATACTTTAGGAGCAAAACCTTGATCATAATGTTGTGCTTTTTCTTAATGGCCAAATTTACTATCAAGCACATAAACTCAGGCATGTCGAGTGTTCTAACATGTGTCAGTATCCGTACTTGTATGACACATGTCAGAAATTCAGAGAAGTGTCCCTAAAAATAGCTTTTTTTTTTGCTTTGCACTGTTGTATCGGTGTCCAACAATCTGTATGAAACTCATACAACATGTGTCAAACAATTCAGACAAGAAATACAAAAATATATATTATTTGCTTTCAGCACACCTTATATATATTTTGGACAAATCTCACACACATCTAAAATGGATAGACATGTGTCGGAGTGTCTGTGTCGTCGTGTTCTATGTCTATGGGAATCTGTACTTCATAGCTAATTTTGATTACATGCCTTCAATATAGGGGAAGACTGCCAGTGACATGGTACCCAAAAGATTACATCAAAATACCAATGACAGACATGAGAATGAGACCTGATCCATCATCAGGCTATCCAGGTAGAACCTACCGTTTCTACACAGGTCCAAAGCTCTATGAATTTGGCTATGGCTTAAGCTACTCAAAATATTCCTACAACTTCATCTCCGTCAAACAAGAATCTTCACATCAACCAATCATCTGCTCATTCAATACTTGAAAACTCAGAAACAATCCTCTACAAACTTGTTTCGAGTTAGCGAAGAAACATGTCAAACCATGTCTGTTTCTGTCAGATTGGGAGTTACAAACAACGGAACATGGCTGGAAGCATCCTGTGTTGCTGTTTGTGAAGCAAAAGAAAGGTAGAAATGGGAATCCAATGAAACAGTTGGTTGGTTTCGAGAGTGTGACGGTGGAAGCCGGAAGAAGAGGTGAAGTTGGATTTGAAGTGAGTCCTTGTGAGCATCTTAGTAGAGCAAATGAAAATGGTGTTAAGGTGATTGAAGAAGGTGGTTATTTGCTGGTTGTGGGAGAGGAAGAGTACGCAATAAATGTCACTGTTTGATGTATTGATGAAATGTATTGAGTTTTCAATCAATAAAGAAAAGATAGCTAGATCATTGAATTGCAATTTCACCATATGGTGATGTAATGGAAAGCTTGATTGAATCTAATGATATAGTCATGATCATGCTAATTTACATTTGCAAAACTAATGCGCATAAAGAGCCTGATCAACAATATAGATACTTTTGTTGGAGTAACTAGCATTATTGTAAGAGATCTACTACTTAATTAATGGCTTTTCATATATGCTTCTGATTCACTTAGTCATGGCCTCTGCTGCAAACACAAACCAAGAGTGTTCTCTCATCATCATTTCTATCAACTTAATAAAAGGATTTAAATAATTCAATATGCTGCTGGTGGTGAGTATAAACCAATTCAAAAGCATGCCATAGAAGCAAGAATAAAATTTAGAATATCATGCCCCTATATATCGGATACATCTCAACAAATTTTAGCATCCTTCACTAGTTTTTGGTAATTGATGCTCAAAGCGATACTAACAAACCTAAATGCTGTCCTGCTGAAATATCATATGAGTAAGGTAACTCTTGCGATAAATGAAGTTGACTCAATTGAGAAAGTCATATGGTTTGACAACCTCGGTGAGAATGAACTTGCTTCCAATCCTATGATATATGCTATGTTTACACCATTTTCATACACTCTATACCATTACACGGAATATAGCAACAAGCTAATACGGAAACCAAAAATACAAATTATTAAAAAGTACAAATTATTAAAAAATAAAATTAATAATTAGTATATAGAAACGATGTTGGTGTTAAATCTAGTGTAAGAATGTTTAAAAATCGGACGGGACTCGGCCGAATCGATATTGCACAGAATTCATCCCGTTCAATTGTTAGATCTGGATGTTTTTGAATCAGAACTGATCAAAATTCCGGTAATCCAGAAAATCGATTATTTTTTTTAAAACTGGTGGTTCAATTGTTTTTTTATTTATAATTTTTTTTAATTTTTTAATTTATTTTTTTTATTTTAAAAATTAAAATGATTAGTCTTTTTAATTAATTAATAATTTTTTTAAATAAAATAATAATATCATTGACGAGAAACATGTTGTAGATGTAATTGATTTTGTTGCAGATGGTTTTGATATTGAAAAAGGAGATTTCAACATTGAAATAATTTATCCTCTTTAAAACTAAATATAGTAGACAGTAAAATTATTTTGTTATAAACTATTTTATTAGATTATGTTGCAATTAGACTTTGTTTACAATTAGACTTTGTAATTTTGAACTATTTTATTATATGTAACACTTATGTTTAAAATTTAAATTTAAATTATGAACTTGTGAATTTATTTATGATATGGTATTTGTAAAAAAAGTAATTGCTAATTATATTTTGTAGAGATGGAATCATCCAACAAGTTTTATACCTACATAATTTTGTTATAATGACCATTTATTCAACCGAGTTATCCTACTAACTCTTTGTCATCGCGGTTTGAATACACAATAGTTCAATTAATAAACTAGTGACGCAGATGTAACACCCCACATCTAAGGTTTTATATGCAAAATCGAGTAATTTGAAATTTTCATAAATTAAATGAGGTATCACACCTTCAAAATAACTCACTTTAAATATTTGCTTTAAAGTATAAATTTTGGATACATAGTATCATTGAAAACATAAATTGATTCATAGAAATCAAAACATCTTCTTTATTAAACTTCCTCATCAAAATCATGTTTTATGAATTATGGTTCTTATTCACAAAAGGAATAATAAAACAAAGAACAAGACGACATAAATATTTCCCGAATGCTACGATCGAGCAACACCGACAATAACAAAGAAATTTATAGACTCCGTCTTCATAACCTACATGTTACCAATATATAGGCAAACAAAGTATACTCCAAAACATATAATTAAATATATATATATATATATATATATATATATATATATATATATATATATATAGTTTCGAATTATAGGGTATAGATTAATAAGTGTAATTCCAATACATAATCAAAACTCACTTACTTTACTCGTCATCCTAATGTGTATAATCTACACTATATCACCATAACCTCATCGGATAAAACGCAACAATACATAACTCCTCCACCACAAATCGCACGCTTAATACATCACTAATTAACACGGTAGTCTTAAACAACAACATCAACCAACAACATTAAATAATGCTAGTAATATAAGCAACATAACAAATCATCACAAATTGGCTAAAGCCCATCTTCGCTT
This sequence comes from Vicia sativa, assembly GCA_021764765.1. Taxonomy (NCBI): domain Eukaryota; kingdom Viridiplantae; phylum Streptophyta; class Magnoliopsida; order Fabales; family Fabaceae; genus Vicia; species Vicia sativa. Next base: position 194,691,704 of record CM038795.1, on the reverse strand, counting down.
TTGGCATAAAGCTCATCTTCGCTTTTGGCATAAAGCCCATCATCACAACATCATCACAAACATCATCACAATTCAATATCATCCATCGATCAACAAAAACCCAACGCCAAACAACTCAAACATAAACATATCCGACTCCATGAGACACGACTATGTTATGCATGTGGTACCCTTCGCTTTGTCCGTAATTAGGGACACTTGGCATAAAGCCGATCTTTGCTCGGCATAAAAGTCATCATCGCTTGGCATAAAAGCCATCATCGCTTATGAAATGTATGTGACTCAACGATAAAACGACACAACACAAAAACAACATCATCGCTCATCCAAATTGGCATAAAGCCCACATCGCCATAATTTATCCAAAACAAGATAAATATATCATCGCATCATAATTGCATTATGCAAACATCACTAATAAATTCATCAAAAGTCATGCATTCACAAATCGGAAGCATTTATTAACAACCTCAATTTAATCATCACATCATCATGTACAAAAATATATATCATCGCATGCATATATAAAAGTATTCATTAATAAATACGCCTGCAAATCTTACGTTTATTCACACGGATCATCATCAATTAATTCACTAAATTCAAAACGGAAAATAGTCAAACACCTAAAATCGTCATGAAAGCCATTCCTAATAACCGGATTAATCATAATCGTCGATGTCGAATCGGATTGTCCATACATGCCTTAAGTCCACTAAAACACAATCCGGTTCAATTTAATGTGAATTGGCCTATTTCGGTCGCCTCGTAAAAACTCGTAATTTCTAAAACTAACCTCACCACTACGTTCTACACGTCGAACTTAGCTAGTCAATTTTCGTTGAATTCGAGCAACTTGCTTCGTGCCGAGTCAACCGAAAATCAAAAAACTGAATATAATCGAGTTCTAAATTAAATCGGTTAACTTATGTCATAATTGTATTTAATTAATATAATTATTTAATATGTTAAATTAAGAAAATAAAACTAAAATGTGCTTTTAGTTAATATGTTAAACATATAACGAATAAAACACGTATGCATTTCTTCACATTTAAGTTAATAAGGGACCACGTCCATTTTTTTCTTTTTATAGTGAGAATGGGATGCCTCCCTCACATAAAGTGCCTAAGGCACTTCCATCCCATTTCCAAAATAAAAATAATAATAATAAACTCGCATAATTTTTCCTTTCCATCATATTGACAGTATGTTTCAAAATTATATATTTCAGCTTTTGTTTTACTTTAATTTCAAATATCCTAATAATAATCCAACAACAACACCTAAATTACTCTCCTAATTTATTTCAACAATCTATCAACAAACTCATAAACCCTAAAAATCAATTTTATCCAAAATCAACAATATACCAAATCAAACCCTAACTATAAGTATTGGAAAATCAAACCCCTTACCTCTAGTTTGGTTGATCCATGGTGATGCTACAAAGCTCAACCTCAAGCTTGCTCTCTTGCTCTTCTTCTTCTTCTTTCCCACATCCTCTCTTCTTCTCTCTAGTTTCTATTTTGGTGTGTTTGGAAAAATGGGAATAGAAACAAAGGAAATGGTTTTTATAATGGTATTTCCTTACTAACTTCCTCTATGTTTGCTTGGTGTAGGCAAATGGAAGGAAAAGGGAAAGAAAATAGTTTATAATGTGTTTTTACTAGCAAAGGGTGAAAACCTAATTTCACCAAATGCTCCCACACATAATTATATATTTAATTCAAATAATTAAATAATTTTAATTAAATATCGGATCCGAATAATATTTTACCGAATCGAACGGAATAAAACTCGGACCAACACAACATCGCCAGATAAATTAATAGATATATTAATTAATATGAATATTCTAAATGATAAATATCGATTTAATTCAAAATATTAATATAATATAATATTAATTAAAAACATTGCTACAAAGACCCTTGGATTGGTGTTCTATCTGATTTTTAAAACACTTGTGTAATAATAACTTTTCCTTGTAGAAAACATAAATTTTATTAATTTAAATAATGAAAAAAAAAATATATATAAATATCAAGAATTAATGTAATATTATGTAATTGAAAAATATTTTATAATATTTTAGTTATTAAAACTATTTATATTTATATTTAATTTTCTAAATATAATTATTTTGTGATTAAATAATTAAATATTAATTAATTAATAAAGGTGTTATAAAAATACAATTGCATAATTATTTAAAAATTTATATTTAAATTTTAAATATATATAATTTATAAATATTAAATAAATATTAAAATAATAAATTAAATATAAGATTTAATTATTATGACATTGTAACAAATTGTTTAAACATCTTTAATAAACTTATCAAAGGTACAATTTATTAATTTTATTTTGAAAAGAATTATGTGATAGGATCGAGAAAAGATGTAATATATATTTTAAATACAAAATATAACTCAAAACGGGCAGTATGCCAACATTGAGGGCTCACCTTATAGACCTCTTAGAATTCATTGTGAAAATAAGAATGTTGGTGAAAAATAAGGATTAAATGGTCTAGAAGGAAGATCGAATAGATTGTTCCCAAAATCGTTTAAAAACATTTTTTTACAAAATCGTAGTTTAACAAAATGATGTATAGATAGCAGGCATAACCTAAATATAGCAAATGATTTGGAAATTATACATTTCAATATCAAATAAGCTACAGGACACATTCATATATCAACACAACCGAGATAAATGAAGTTGTTTTGACAAGCTATACAAAATGATTATAACTCAATCTTTAGATACAACTCAAAATTGGATTCAAATTAAATAGTCGTTAAATATAAAATCAAGAGTCTATAAAATCATATTTGAAAATAGAATACTCAATGAAATAAATTCATTAAAGACGGAATCTTATACAATAAATCGCTATAAGCAAGGTAAAGATCTAAATAGAATGATACTTCAAAAGTCAAACAAGGTTAAAAAGACATACAATACTAAACAGAAATGTAAGAGAGGAGGAGAAGAAAATGTCAACCTTTTATGTGGTTCAACTTATTTGTCAAGCTAGAGCTTAATCCACTCTTCAATAGTTTCACCTTTGAATTTAAGGTTCTTCCACTATTTATAAATTTAATACACGCAATTGTTTTTGGTATAATGGATAATCAACAACGTTGGACACTATAAGCAAATTACTTTAGCCAACACATATCTCAATTGATTTTCTTTTATTGTGGCAGAATCAGAACCGCAAACTTTCAAGGTCTTCACCGGTCTTGATTGAAAAATCTTGCTAGACTAAAAATATGGCTCTAAGCTTTCATTCTGCAAGGACCCACAACCTACTAGTTCCTTGTCTTAGTGTTTGTTATACACAAGAATTATTAGAAACCCCAAGTTCATTCTACAATAACCTTTACACAATCCTATTGAAATTTTCAATGGAGTATATGTAAGAACAAGATTTGGTCAACATCGACCTTTATTTTTTATGATAAAATACATTGTTTGTTAGAGAATAATTTGGTACCCTAATAGTTTTGTCTAGTATGTAGTTTTTTCTAACGGTTATAACTCGATAGAATAACGATGTGAAATCAATTCGGAATAAATATGCTATGAATCTTGGAGAATTGGATCTAACTCTAGACAATGAAGACGAGCTTTGTTCAACAGGTCTGACAGAGTCAGATGATGTAGTAAGGTAGCTCACATCCGGTGTGAAAGGATTGTATGATGTAGTCGATAAAGGATCAAGCATGCAATGGTCTAAGAATGTTAGATCATTAGCATCAAATTGGGCATGTTTATCATTTCAATTGTTTAAGTTAGCTTGTACTCGAATTAGCAGAATGGTATTTGTGAAAAAACCCATTAGTTTAGTATATGTTGATTTATTATAAATAGATACTAGTATTTCATCCAGAATCCTAATTTAGGGTGAAAGGGTTATTCATATTATTATGTATTTGTAATCTTGATTTAAGAGAAAGTAAAGAATGGCAACTAGTAACCAACCTTATTGCTCTTCGTGTTCTTCATATTTTCTACCATAATTGTTTCTTGATTATATAGAAACAAGTTTATATTTTGCTAAAAGGTATCGTGTTTCACAAATAAATCAATGCGGCGTGGAGAAGATTCCTTCAACAAAGTACGATTGAAAATTTCACCGAGTGAATGATTTTAGTCCGTGACGCTGAAGATGAAATCACTACTAGTTCAACAATGTTGTTCGAGGCGCCAGGAAGAAGCAGACGCAACGCGTTAATTATGGTGAGAAGACGATGATGATATAGAGGCCCACAACGTAATCTTGTTAAGCTTCGTGATAAGGTTCTTCGAAAGTATCAAAGAGACGGCTTGGTAGTAAGGTTAGGTGAAACTTGAAAGTTTGTACATACTAAATCACCGGTAAATGGACTCTAACTAAAGCAAGCTTTGTATTCATTCAAGATGATCAAGATAAAATGTTAATGAAAGTTGGATAATTTCAACAAACCGATTCTTGATCTTGAAAATATTGATGGAGATCTAAGATGAAGATCAAGATGTTATTGTTGTGCACTTTACCACAACACATTCTCACTTAAAAGAAACTATCTTGTATGGAAGAGCAGGTCCACGACCATTGAAGAAGTTCAATCAACCTTGTATTCAAGGACTTGAACAAACAAAAGAGCATATCTAGATAATGAAGATGAGCTTCTTGGTTCAAAGTTCAACAAAGTTGTAGATGCAAATAAGGTAGCTCACATGTTGGTGTCAAAGGATTTTATGGTGTAGTCAAGGACCGAGCATGCAATGGTCAAAGAATGATACGATTAGATTTAATACGATGCGGATGTGGTTTATTTTGATCAAAAACGAGTATTTTTAAACAATAATATAGAGACAATGGCTCGAGTCGTATCGCAAGGATTCTCATATATTATTGACAAACAGAAATCAAATTGGGGGATTTTAGGGTTCAAATATAACATAGAATAAGTGATTATCAAAATAAGCTAAAAGTCAATCACTGATTCAATTCCTACCTATCACGGCCATCGTAATTCCAACCACCAGCGGATTATCTATTCCTATTCGATTATAATACCAACGACAAGCCACATTGATAATATAAGTCAGATGTTCCTATTATCCTAATTAAGAAAACGAGATTAAGTTTCATGAATTAAGCAAATATGACTTAAACGGACACGATAACGAATTAAGAAAATGATAACGTGACTATGGTTAGGATCATACAACCAATCGAATTAAATCAATATACTCTATGAAATTTATATTAAGATAACAAGAATCATAGAATAAAATTGAAAGGAATAAAACTAAATTGAAATTATATTAACCTCAAGGTGTCGGACACGAATTGACAAATTAACAAGAAGTATTAGTTCTCCGTTGACATCCGTATAAAACTAAGTTTTCGTGAAAAGAAGGTTATCCATGATTCCTGTATAATAGGAAAACAAGGAGTTCAAATTATAACCCAACCGGTCAAAACATAATCCGTGCCCAAAACAAATTATAAATCTAATGCTGCAACTTCAATATTAATATTATATCCATACCGAATCAACTTCGACTTAAATGAAATTGTATCTCTTTCTCTTAGCTCTAACTCATATTAGAACGCCGATCGATACTGTGCTTTAGTTATGCATTTTCCGTGAAAGTTGCAAAGTCGAAATTAAATACGAAAATCAAATTAAACCAAAAATAAACTAAATTAGAAAACATTATAAAACATAGAAATAAACAAATCAAAACATAGAAATGCTTAGTACAAACATGGAAGAATGTACATCAAAATGCAACCGATCAAATTCACATTTGAACTTTGCACTCCGAAAGCAAAATCAAAAGAAACACAACAACATCATCAGTTACTCATTCTAGGTTACAAACTCTTCTTGCTTAAGATTGATCGATAGTACTAATATTGCACACTAAGGATATCAGGAACACTAATCCATAATCAGGTATACATAAGCCCATACATATACAAATCAATTCAATCATGTTATTATACCAAAGCCTAACTTACTCATCCTATTCTCTTTCATTCCGCGCAATCAATAAGCCCGTTATTCCACACACTCATAGTAAGCGACCGATTAGGATCTGATTTTGTTTGGGGTTCCTGCACTAAGTGTATAACCTTTGCTTACCCAATTGTAGTGGATCTACCATAATCCGCCATATCAAGTTCAAAGACTGAACCTCTACACCAACTAATAATGGGTCTTGAAATCATTTTTAAGGTTTTACAACTGGGTTAAGTGACCGCGAGAGTCACCAAACTTATAAGGTGCATTCCTTTTTTCAAATAAACTTGGATCACTCACTTATTTTTATCGGCTTCCTTATGTAGAGAGTATGCATGGTGTCGATCGCAAAGATAAACTACTCAGAGAATGAGAACTCAAGGCTATGCCATAATAAGTATTAAAATTAACTTTCATATGCAAGAGACTTACTTGTTAAGGAGCATCGATCTTGTGAACTTTTCCCAAGTCTCACACCTAACCCCGATTAATCTATAGCCTAAAATTTTCCAGAAAATGAAAGTGTTTCTAAATTATTATTTTTACTTAAAGTAAAGAAACAAAACAAAATAAAAAAACAAATAAACCAAAACAAAAACAAAGAAAAGATGATTCTCTCCCACACTTAAAATACGACGCTCAATGAAAGAAACAAACATAAAATAAGAGAGAGAGGAAAAGAACACACCCGAGTAGTCATTGAGGATAGGTGATCACATAAGTAGACTTTAGCAATGAGATCTCTTCAATTTCACCTTCCAACTGGGGCTCTCATGGAATAACCGAGGAGATGATTCATGCTTTGAAATTTTTATCAATGCCTTCGCATTTTATTCAAGGATCAAAGAAGAATATTCGATAAGTAAAGTCAAAGATCAAAAGATCGAGGGTCGCCTCACTACTTTGTTATTCTTCCACTTCAATTGAGAATCTATGTAAAATCATGGATGGCTAATATTAGAATGTCACCAAAGTCCGCCCACTTGCCTTCTTATACTTCTTCAAAACCCGCAGCTTATTTTCTTGATCGAAATCAAGGTTAGAAGAAATTGTAACCTGACATTTTCATTCCTCTCTAAATAAGCATAACTATATTTTTAAGTAGTGTTTTCATCTCTAGAGGCGTGGTTGTTCAATGGACCATATGCTTGGGAAGTCGGATGTCAATAGTTCATCTACTTCGAACAATTCATTTTAACATCATCTCGTAGTAAGTTTATCAACTTGCAAAGACAACCTCCATTTCAAACAGGCAAATTTTAGTGTCAATACAAACATCACAAGTAAACATCATCAAAATCGATAATAATGAAAAATCATATGCAACAAAATCAATACAAGTATCATCAATCAGTCTCAAAAAGTAACTCTTTTGGAAAATAGAATGCTCTTCTAAGGGTTGTGAAGCAACTCGATTTCAAAAATCATTTAAAATGAATTTTCAAAACAATGAAATCGCCACCTAATTTTATTTGTTCTAAGAAGCGAAATATGATAAAACCCACAAAACCTGGACAAGGGTCTACAAGATCAAAAGATGGATTCAGAGTCACACGCAGGCAGGTATTAGCACTTTACGTCCATCGTGACTCACGACCCATTTAGTTCAAATGTATTTGTGCTGTAATCGCTAATTTCTAAGTCTTGAATAAGAAATAAGAAAATGGATTTGTTTGTTATTATTTTTGACACTATTAAACCCATGCCTACGATTCCCTCGCGAATGGGAAAGTCAAACTCCGTAGTTCTTGTTGAAACGCCGGATTCATTGATTGATTTTAGTTGAAATGTTTTGATTTTGATAATCGATATGAAATAAAAAGGATTTGAATGGGTTGAATTGATTTTAATTAGAGACAAGTATCAAAATCCGGATATCCTCTAACGATTCGATACTCGAGATTGGTGATCGAGGTCAACCGATCTTCTCATCCAAAATCTTTATTATGAAGAGTTGAGTGAAACAAAACACTTTTATTGTTATATAACAGTATTAAGTTCATCGGCTACCCCTAACGACCCAAATACTTTTACATTTTAATTAAATCGTCATGAACCTCTAACAATTTAATTAAATACCATATCACCACGTTTTTTTGTAAGTAGAACATTGATTTCAAGTTTCTCAATTATCGGGCAACCTCTAATCAATTAGAACTTCGATTCTTTTTTAATCGCCTAACCTCAACTATTAAAACAAATCTTATCCAAATGTTCTTTCTTTCAGAAAAATTGATTTAAAAACAAATTCAATTAATTAATTTAATTTGAAAGTGTTTTGGGGTTTGGTTGTGGATGACAAGTATCAAAACGTTGGGATATCCTCTAACGATGCTGAGATTGGTGATTGAGGTCAACCAATCATCTCTCATCCAAAATCTTTATTATGAAAAGGTGAAAGAAACAAAGTTCACTTTTATTAAGTGTATGGAATAAAGTATATTTTAATTCCAAGTTACCTCTAATGGCCAAAATATTTACATTTTAATTAAATTGTCGGGCTAACCTCTAACAATTTAATTAAATACCATAACACTATGTTTTTGTTTTGATAGAAAATTGATTTTTGAAAGAAAAAAGTTCAATTAATTATTTTGATTTGAAGTGTTTTAAAAATGTTTGCCCATAGGTGGCTTTATGTATGCTCTAAAAGTTTATAGCGACACTAGTATTCTAAACTAATTATGAACAATCGATCGGTTGTTTAAAAGCCCGGACCAAACTATAAACGCATGTAATGTACGTGCATTGTGATGATTTTACACTGTTCTTGATGAAGAGCCCAAGAGGCCATGTGTTCTAATATGACAAACGCTTAATTAAACGATAATTAGAACACACAAGAAAATAAATCCTAAGTTATTACAACCAAATCGAATTAATTTGAATAATTAAATAGCTTCTATGCGTGAGAATCGAGCTGGTAGTCTTCAAGATCGGACAAGGCTGATGCATCGGATGAATACCAAATGAAGATCCCTACATCACTCAAAATACAAACAAAAACTATGCGAATGTTGCAATGCTTTAAGTATGTATTTTGTTTACAAATTAAACCGAATAAAGTATATGAATAAAAATAGTATAATTGTATTTACAATACTAAATATGAAATAGAAATACTATATAATTATATATGCAATATAAAATATAAATACTATATAATTATATTTACAATATAAAAATATAAATACTATATAATTATATTTACAATATATAATATGAAATAAAAAATAATAATATTAAGTACTATATATATTTACAACCTTAAATATATATTACTAAATACTAAATAAAAGTAGTAATCCAATATTTTGATTGCTAAAGCAAGTATGGACACTAATTGAAGTGGGTGTTTTGAATACTCCTCAAGATCTTCACAAGTAGCAAACTCTAGTAGTAGCATAAGTGATGAAAAGTAAAATGAAATGGAATGATAGTTAGAACATGTATTAGTAATCACAAATGAATTGAAAACTAAACATACCAGAGCTTATGATAACCAAGTGATTCCATTAACATCAAGTAGCATGACAAACGGAATACATAGTTTTAATTCGCAAATGAAACAACAACCACAAACTCATGCTATTATTTAATTCACATTTGAAACATAACGAATCGATTTGACAAGCTTTATTCATCTAATACAAACTCCGGCAGCAGCCATGTTATCTCACAAATATGCCTGGATATCGATCAAAATTGCATAAAACCCAAAGGCAAACACAAACAAGTGTCAAGATAAACTCAATCAACTACTTAATTATCAACCAATTGATATATATTCAAACACTTACTAAACCGGCAGCCATGTACAAATTTAAAACGACATTGGAATTCTTTTCAAATAAGTTCAAAAATCGATGGCAACCACGATACTATGCTATAACCGATTTAAAGCACAAACGAAACAAAAGCATCATCAACACTATTTCAAAATGAATCAAACAAACACCATGAATCCGGGCAGCAGCTATACATGTATCATTATATCCCAAAATTGACTTAAACATGTTTAGCACAAAAGGAAATAGCAATTAATCCTCAAGAATCGATTCAAAACAAATATCACAATCCAATGATGATACAAACAGAAAAATTAGCATAGCGTGTATTGTTATTGTCTTAAACAAACTCGAAACATAGAAGAATGAATTTAAAACCGTCAAAAATCAATGACATTAAATCCGGGGTAGCATATCGTGTATCATCATACCCCAAAATTTGACTCAAACATGTTAGCAACCAAAAAGGAATGGAAAATAATGTCACCCAATTAACACCTTTAAGAATCGATTCAAACATTAGTTTAGCATGTATTGTTATTGTTCTGAACAAACTCGAAACATAGAATAATGAATTAAAAAAAACAGCAAAAATCAATGGCATGGAATCTGGGCAGCAGTTTCGGAATCATGATTATGCTCAAAAAAATTCAACTCGGAGGTGTTTGAAACATTAAGAAATAAACGATAAAGTCATAACCAAATTGATCTTTCAAATTCAAAGCAAATGCAACCAAACATCATCATAATCTTCTTTCGAATTGGTCCAAACATCTTGGCATAACATAAACCTTGATTCAACATTAATCACCAACAAACTCAACAGTAAACAAACAACCTATATTGATAAACCAACTTTTTCCATTATTTTGAAATCAAAGAGAATTCACAATTCAAGACCAAAACATGGTTACTTCCACAGATACCACCTAAACGATCATTGTCAAATACATCATCTTAGAGATATCAAAGGACTGGTATAGATTATGTCCAAACAAAACAACCATGAACAATTATGCTATTCTCATTCATTAATTCAAATACATCCTATTCACAACAACAACAATAATGATAGTGGTATCCATAAATTGATTAACCCTAATCATAGTTTCTTTATCAATGCTCACATCATCAAAACATTCCTTAGATTTTTGACATAGATATAATCAAAAACAACTAATCTGAAACTCAAACAGATCTGATTTTCCGCATAAGAAGTTTATCTTAATGGCCCTAGTTAACACTATGCACACATGATCAAAGCATATTATGATCAGAAACATATAACAGATTAAAACAATTTTCAGCATAAAAGTCAAACCAGAAATTATAAATAACATACATAATATCAATTCAGCAAAAGTTTTGTCATATCGGTTGTTAATCAGTGAGAATATCAAACAGTTTAGCTTAAGTGTTACAACCGAAAAAGAATAGAGGAATACCAGTGCAGAGTTGCGGCAATGAGCTGAAACTTGAACCGATGGCGATGACAGAGTTGTAATGCGTGATAAGAGACGGCAGCTTGTGAGGTTGACAGCGAGGGTTTGAGAGTTATGCGATGGCTGGAAAGCGCGATGGAGCTGAGGACACAATCGGAAGAGACGGCGACGGTTGTTAATAACTACGGTGAGAGTGGGAGATAGCAGAGAGCTAATACTGTGAGGCTGAAATGGAGGGAGTGTCAAACAGACGGAGATGAAACAGGAGTATTTGGTTGTTTGGAAAATGAAAGTTGATGGTGGAGCTGATGGAGGATGTCGGATCGGTACGAAGTAATGGTGGGAGAGGGTGTGGTGGAGAGAAATGAAGGAGAAACGACGGAGGGGTTTCATGGATGATTAGAGGGTAGTAGATGGATGAATTGGGGTTATAAGGGAGAGATGGAGAGTTGAGGAAGATGGAATGGTGTTACAGTGAGGGAAAAAAGTACAAACAGGGTCATCTGAGAGAGACGAGATAAAAGGCTAAATGGGGTTTGTCGGGTGATGATGATGAGACGGTGGGTCAGAATCCACATGGCATTGAGGTTTCGGATGAAGACAGATGGAGGAACTGGGATTTTCGTGAGTGGAGGGTTGTGAGTGGCAAGGAGGTTGTAGATTGAAACAGGGTATCGGCGGAGGATTGAGAGGAGAAGGTGAGAACGACAATGGAGAGCGAAAAGGTGAGGGACGGCTGGCTATTTGAAGATGGGAGGGAGATGATGGTGGTTTACGGATGAAGGTGATGAATGTCACTGAAGGGGATTGAGGCAGGGTATATGATGGTGAAGCTGGAGCTCGGAATTTGTTTTGAGAGAAGATGAAGATGACAGAGAGGGAGTTACATGGAGAGTGAGATTTGAAGCTATTCTGGAGAGATTGGAGGAGTTAGCGGTAAGGTGAGGAAAGACATTTGGGTGTATGAAGAAGGATGCTTGTTTGAAAAATGAAGAGAAAAAATTGAATTAATTTTTCCCCAGATCTCAAAACCAACTGTCCGCCTCCTACATTGCTTTTCTAATTTCGCCCCCCGTGAACAGTGAACAAGCTCCCTAAATATATAGTCATAAATTAGGTTTAGATAAATTTTAAAATGCCTAAATGACTTTTACTTTTGACAAACCTAAAAGTTCAATAGATAAAAAAAAATCTATCATAAAATATTTTTTGCTTTTAGTTTTAAATAAAAATTGACACTTAAAAGCTATAAAAATGAGAGTAATTAATATTAAATTACCCAAAAATTAAACGAAAGACATTAAAATAAATCCACGGGCTTCATAGACAGTAAAATTATCGAAATAATTAAAATTGAAATAAAACTATAATGACATACACCGATTTTAAATACTTACTTAAGAAATAAATCTTCAAAGATTAAAATTGTAGAGATTACATTTTCTACGATCTACGGACAATGCATTCAAAGAAAGAGCTTGAGGCAGTTCAAATATTTCCCGCTAATTTCCGTGTACATCTCGAATCGTTTTGAAATAGCTTTGTTCAGAAATCGAAATATTGACATCATCAAATGCTAATCAATTTTAAACGTATTTAATAAATATGTAAGAAGATAAAATGAAATGAAGTGAACATTCGCATTTTATAACTATAAACATTGTAAAATATCGATTTAAACTTAACTTTCAACCAATTTAAACATCAGGAAACGTATTTAGTGCAATGAACGAACGACAGCTTAACGCTAATGACTGGAAATTCGCCAAACGCACAAAATCATCAAGCGAAGCCGATAAAATCGAAATATAGAAATTTCTTCAAAGGGTTGTTGGTTTGATCCTTAAGTTTGCTCATGACATTCATCAAAGTGGCAAGTTGTCCAATCACTGTCTCAGAAGTATAATCTATTTGTCATGATATCAAGATTATTTGCCATTTGTTTGACAATGTCCTCTAGTGAAGGTTCGGAAGGTGCAGAGTACACAATCTAAAATTCCTTCAAATACTTATGTGGATCATCACCGCAAGAACATTAAACTTTGGCAACAATTGTATTAAATCGATTTAAATTCAAAAGGTGCATCAATCGTAGGATAGTCAATACATAAACCATTATAATTCATATCGGAGTAGCCAATCGCCTCAAAGTTCTTTGTTCAACCATGTTATCAACAAACACAAAAATACCAACTATGTCCCAAGTAGATGTAAACAAATAAAGAAGCAAAACGATTATAATAAATTCATAAAATAAAAAACAACAAATTTAGTCTAATGAACTGAAAAAATTGAGAATTTCGTGGATTTTTTCGACACTATGAAAATAGTAAAAAAATAAAAAGAAGAATTTGTAATTTTAGGTTGAACTTTTAGAACTTGTTTAAAAAGAGCTTCTTCGATTATTTTCTCAATTACACAAAAAATTCGGATCAATTAGACAATCAGCTTCCAAACTTACCCGATGATGGAATACTTACCACTATACTACAACCAGTATGGCAACCCGAAACCACAAACACAAAAAAAACAAGAAAACACTAATAAGCTATGACTCTAGTATTAATTAATAACAACAAAAATCCCGACAATGCGCCTAATTTGATTCATTGTCGCATACCTAATCAAAATGAGTATTTTAAAATAAGAATATAGCGACAATGGCTCGAGTCATATCGCAAGGATTCTCATATATTATTAACAAATGAAATCAAATTGGGGATTTTAGGGTTCAAATATAACATAGAATAAGTGATTATCAAAATAAGTCAAAAGTCAATCATTGATTCAGTTCCTACCTATCATCCATTATCGTAATTCCAACCTCCTAGCGGATTATCTATTCCTATTCGATTATAATACCCACCGATGACAAGTTAATTGATAATATAAGTTGTATATGTTCATATTATCCTAATTAAGCAAACATGATTAAGTTTCATGAATTAAGCAAACATGAATTAAACGGACACAATAACGAATTAAGTAAACGATAACGTGACTATGGTTAGGATCATGCAACCAATTGAATTAAATCAATATACTCTATGAAATTTGGATTAAGAAAACAATAATCATAGAATAAAATTGAAAGGAATAAAACTAAATTGAAATTATATTAACCTCAAGGTGTCTGGAACTCGAATTCAAAATTAACAAGTATTAGTTCTCCATTGACATCCGTAAAAACTAAGTTTTTCACAAAGAAAACAAGGAGTTCAAATTATAACCCAACTAGGTCAAAACATAATCTAGGCCCAAAACAAATTATAAATCTAATGCAACTTCAACAAAATTTTAAGGTCCTCTATAATCAATCAACTTCTTACTTCGAAATGAAAGTCGAATCTTTCTCTTAGCTTTCCAATGCATATTAGAACGGGTTGATCGGATACTGTAGATTCGCTTATGAATTTTTCTATGAAAGTCGCTAAAGTGAAAATTAAAACAAAATCAAATTAAACCAAAATAAACTAAATTAGAAAAACATTATAAAATATAGAAATAAACAAAGCAAAATATAGAATGCTTAAGTACAAACATGGAAGAATGCAAAATGCACTGATCATCCTGCTTGTTATGTCCAATTGTTTGTTAGCTTGTATCCTAAGTTATCTTGTAATGGGTATTTGTGAAAAGCCCATTAGTTTAGTATGTTAGGTTTATTATAAAAAGCATACTAGTCTTTCATTATTGCATACCGCAAATTTTAATTTAGGGTGAGAGTTATTTGTTATTCAGTGTACTTGTAATCTTGATTTAATATAAAGTAAAGAATAACAATTAATAACCAATTCTTGTTGTTCTTCGTGTTCTTCATATTTTCTATCCTAATTGTTTCTTGATCATGCATAAACAAATTTATACTTTGTTAAAAGGTATCGTGTTTCACAACAACTCTAGAGAGATATAAAGTGCGCTTTATGAAGAAATTGTCTAAGTTATGAAATGCTTCTAAATAACGGTTTTGAAGAACATTAGTCTAAAGCTTCTTATTGTGCCTCGATGAAAGAGCTTTTGAAGATTTCTCAAGCTCAAGATTTTCGCTCTAGTTCCGAGGCTTTGAAGACTCAAGAGAAGGTTTTATGAACAAGTTCTAAAGAGTCCAAGACAAGATTCAAGACTCTCATTCGGTTTTGATCCTTCTAAGTCTTCTTCATCTACACACATTCAAGCCTTAGTAGATTAGTAGATTAGATAAAAAGTTTTACTTGAATGAATAGTACATGGTACAAGATCAAATATTACTCACTACTCTAATTTTGTTGCACATGGACTATATTATGGTAGTATTGTCTATCACTCTCACTTACCATTATGCAAGAATAAAACTAAAATTTGGAATTCTCATTCTATCATCCAATGGGTCTTTAGCTATATAAAGAAGACTTCAAAGAATGGAAAACAAATTTTTCCTAATAACTTTTGCTCAAGAACGTTTTCCCTAAGAACTTTTCACGGAAACGTAAGTATTTTATCTTTGTGTAACAAGTTGTAAAGTAGGGAACTTTTGTTCATATTACTTGCTAGAAACACCTTTTTGTTTATCTTTGCATTTCAACTTGTGTAATCTGCTTTCCTAGAAGCATCTTTGTATACACGACTTTTGTATCTCAATATTTGAGTTGATTGTTACTTGAGAGACTAGGGTATAGTCATGATTTCTCAAGAAGATATTGATGGTAGTCTTTGTGGTTGTAATCACTTTGGTTATAATGGATTAAGTCCTTGTGGGGAAGGTGAAATTACATTGGCGGATGGAGTGGATTAACTTTGTTAACAGTGACCCAGGATAAAAATAAATGTGTTCATTTATTTTTTTTCTTGTTTCATCTTTGATTATGTTGGGTAGAAAAAGATTCAACACTAGAAATCTAATTCAAAAACCCTTTTCTTGTGTTTTATGTACCTTTAGTATAGAGAAATTCTTCTTTGGCTGGTGTCATTGTCCAAATACCATATACACAAAATAATTTTTATCCTTATACACAAAATAAAACTTCACAAAAAACATTATATTCCCTAATGCACCTTAGATTTACCACTCAAACTCAATCTTTAGAATTGAGCACTACAAAAATGGTTTCTTATTTCAAGGTTGAAGATGATGGTGGTTATTTGTATAATCTCACGTAACATAGCTAAAATATCACAGGATCAATATTCTAGAAAATTTTTTCACAAATTGAAATAAGGAAGGATAATGTTGGTGAAAGGAAAAATGCTCATGGGTTTTTCTCAATATCTATGAGAAATATGGATTTGATCTCAGTTGATATATTTTTAGAGTAATCTCATCTCTTTTAAGATATAAATATTTCTCATTATATAACATCATCATCATGAGACATCTTATTTTGACTATCCATCCTCTAGAAAAATGATATAAAAATGATTTATATGGATTTTACATGTTAGGCAAAAAAGGTAAGGAAAAGAACAAATGATTCGAGTCAAATCATAAGGTTATAATTTAAATCAACAAAAATAATGAATTTAAGGAAGGGAAGAAAAAATGAGGTTTCCATTTTGATTTGAATTATGGTTCATACTCATGATTAGACTAAAACAAAAGTATTATTCAATCACGATTGTTTTTGAAAAATATTTAATTCTTACGATTCGAGTTAAAAACCCTTGTGATTCAATTTAATGAATGATGTGATTAGAGTTACATATATCCTTGCTTCGAATCAAATAGCCTATCCCAAAATCCAATTTTCAAATTGATGTTTGAATCGAATAAGCCACATGTTTGATTCGAATAAACCTTAATAAAAATCATATTTTAAACTTTCTAACTTGTGATTCAAGACACACACAAAATGTTGACTTTGACCAACTTGCTCAGGCATAAAAAATACATCGACATGGGTTCAAATCTAGTTTATTGTATGCGAGTGTAAATAAAGATACAATT
Organism: Vicia sativa; assembly: GCA_021764765.1. Classification (NCBI taxonomy): domain Eukaryota; kingdom Viridiplantae; phylum Streptophyta; class Magnoliopsida; order Fabales; family Fabaceae; genus Vicia; species Vicia sativa. The sequence goes on along the minus strand of CM038795.1, from coordinate 194,674,519 downwards.
ATAATCAATTAAACGAATAATACAAATTGATCGAGACTTTGAGAGTCTATGGATTACACGATCAAGTACATAATTCGCGTAGTTTTAAAAAGACTATCGAACCTCGTAGACTATAAATCGATCTATTGTACTCTAAACCTATAGTAAAGCTAAAGCTATCTAATAATTTGATCCGGGGAAATTTTGGGAAATAAAACTTAGTCTAGTTGAAATATGAATAAAACGGATATCGATATGCCATTTTAGGTGATCCAAAGGTTTGTTACGGCTTTTCGATTAAAATAAATTCCTTAATTCAGAAGCAATATTTATTTAAAAGCCCTTATCTCAAACTTCCGCTCATTGACTTAGACTATACTATTAAAGCCTAACGACGCCATGTCCTACCGAATTTATAACCATTTTTTAAAATAAATAAAACTTAATTGCTTTAAAGCGCTCATCTGTATTTAAAACCAATGCTTAGTAATCACTATCCGTTGAAAACCTCAAACTTCCGCTCTATTGATTTTAACCTTTATCTGATTTTTACTTTCGCAACAAACTGTTCTAAAATTATGATTGAAAACTAAACCAGAAAAGTATTTTTTATAAAATAATATTTGGCCAATTTATTTCGGATCCCTTAATTCAATTAACCTGCATAACGATATCTAAGCAATCTAGCCAGATATAGTATTTGTTTTCAGAGTAGAATAATAAACAACAATTAATAACATAGCAGATACCAACATATTAATAATTCTCATGCAGGCAGTATATTATAAATATTAAAGCAATTAAAGAAACCTGAAATAATTGAATCAATATTGGAAACAGGGAAAAACTTCAAGTACTAGAACACTCCACCATAAGTCGGCTGGATTTTTCTTCAAATAATTAATTAAATTAACTAAACAAGAAAATAAAAACTAAGATCTATCGTAAGGATAGATCCTAAAAGTTATACACAATAGTTCCCCGGTAGAAACCATGAGAAAATATAAGCGCTAAAACTAACGAAAGAAAATTTGCAGGATTTGAACGAGGAAATGCCGAAAACTTGATCGCTTAAAACTGGAAAAAACTCGAACCTTTTGCAGAGCATGAAGCTCTCTATTTATAATAGGCCTTTTCTAACTTCTTAGAGAAAATCTCATTTTGTAATCGCTTTAATGCGCCTACATCGTTGGAGAAAATATGGCTAACGATAAGAAAATATAGGAGAAAATATAGCTTCCAATTGGACGTTTGTCAGCTTAATGTGACCCCACTAAACCCCGTGCCGATCGGCAAACTTTGAGAGAGGTGTGGTAGTCACACTTGTAGGGCCACGCTTTGCATCACGTAATAGGCCTTCTCCTTGGGCTTTCATTCCTTCTATAATTTGTGATTTTTTACTTCAATTACACCCCTTTTCTCCTTGCACCATGTTGGCTTGTATTAATTTGAATACCTGAAGACATTACAAAAATACCCGCATAATATTGAAATAAAACATAATTATAATAAAATATTGGAAACGATTTATGTTAAAATCAAACTAAATAAGCGGTACAATTTCGTGTTATCACAAATTAAACACAATTTAGAAATAAAGATAACTTAAAATACAAATAATTCAAATCGAACAAAACACCAAAATAAAGATGGTATCGACTGAGGAATTTCAAGTGGAATGACATATGTTCTGAATTTCTTTGCTTGTGTCTTCATTGCTTAAACTTACGCTTCGACAAGCTTGGATGACTTATTTAACATTTGATAGTGATTTGACTCTCTCAAAAACTATTTCTTTGAATCTACTCATATGTTTTTTGAACAATCAACTAACACACTAACATCTTCATAGAAATTATTTTTGTATCCATTCACAATGACCTTAAAAAAGTAGGTTGTCATAGAGATGCTTCTACTTTACTTTAATAATTTTTCTATTTAATTTCAGATTAAAATAAGTGTGAAACAACTATCATATTTAATATTCAAAACACAATCGAACTCATGTGCATTTAAGTGCATAGTAAGTAATGTCACGCCACTCTTTACCTTTTCATGTCAAGAGAAAAATGGTGAAATGTTTCAATGATGTGAATGTATTTAATACTCACATTTTCTATTATTCTTTGGCAAAACCAAAGTGGTATACCGCCAACGCACAAACAACCATTCTTGAAGGTCGACCACGATTGCTAAAAGACTCCAACACCCATAATAATCAACGAGTCTCGGGAAACTAATCCTTGCTAAAAGACCGACTCATATTGTCTTCTCCATTGAGCCTAATGTATAAATACTATCACAAAAGGATTTTCAAATACACAATCTTTAATCTTCACTTTCACTATAATCATCTTAAACCTTAAATGACTTAGGCGTTGAAGTGCTAACCATGCAGACATCCTCTTTGGTCCACCGTACGTATATTAGTAACACCAATTCAAGATTAAAGTCTCGATTCAAGAAGTGACAAGATCAAAACCTTCATTCCAAGATGTTTCTTTGATGAATAGGTTACAAAGTTTTACTCCATCGTAGCTTTTAAAATCTCCTCCATTTCTAGTTCCACCACATAACAAACCTAAATACTAAATTCAAATAAAAGTGTTATTTATTTTCAAATTTCAAGTTAAAAAAATCAAATGTAAGAAATAATTTACAATTATAAATTTTTATTAATTAATAGTTTTCTTTTTACTTTCAAAATAACCTAAAACATATTCAAAGTTTTAAGTTTTCATTTTAAAATAATCTTGTCAAAAGTATAACACAAAATTGAATACAATATCCTAATATTCCTAATATATAGTCACAAATTAAACTTTTGTAGTCAAACTAATAATATACTACTAGTATTTTTTTATTGTCATTAACAAAAATAAATAGTTCAATGAACTCATTTATTACATTCAAACTTGAACCAATAATTCCAAAACTGAAAACAAAATTTATAGTAGGTTTTGATTGGCGATTCAAAATAATTTTAAAAATGTAGAATCTATTTGATTTGAAGTTTAGACAAATATTAAAATATATATTTATACATTGCACCATTCAAGTTGACTATTTTTAGTTTAATAACTTATTCAAATGTTATAAATAAACGTATAACTTTTAGTTATTAAAAAATGTATTAGATTTTTTTTAAGAAACCTAAATGGATTAATTTATAACAATAAACGATTCTATAACACAAGATGTACTACAGAGAACACAAAAGTTTACCATAAGACTAAGTACAAAAATCTCATCTTAAACCAAAACATATCAAAAGATTTGCCACCACACATGAGATCCAGAAATAAAATTAACCGCCTTAACATTTAGTCACATAAAAGACATCAATTTAACTCTATCTAATAATTGAGTAATAGATGAAACTTTGGACTTAACACTTTATTATTCCTTTCTATCCACATGACTCAAATAGTGGCGAGTCATAGTAACCGAAAACTCACGGTAACTATTACCACATGAAGAGTTAAAAATTAAATGAAGTGATCCTTGAGATAAAACAAATCTACCCAGTCTATATCTATCCGAGATTGAACATGTTGTCAAAGAGAACCGAAGAGCTAACACTGAAGAAACAAGTGTTGAGCCGACTCCTCCATACCACACTCAGAAATACATAATAGGTCCTCTTGAGAAATAATTCCTCGATTGGTCAAGTTAACCTTGATAGGAAACCTGTTACGCATCAGCCAACACACTCAGATATAAACCTTCAAAGGAACATGTTTATGCAGAAAATTATCGAAAACTCAATCCACATGTTGATCTTCCCACTTAGTAAGCATATGGTAAACATCACTGACAATGCAGTGCGTTCCTTTAGAAACATCCATTCGTTCTGAATATTATCATGTCAAGAGACGTAAAGTAATAGTAATCGACACTCCGCCACCAATTTCTCCTCCTAAGCTAACAACCTCTGCCGCCACCTCCAAGCACGACCCCTTGCTCCCCACCCTAAGAGAAATATATTTAGTAACAAATCCCCTTTAAACTCAGACAACTGGTAAAGAAGACTAAATCTCTCACATAAAGGCACCTCTCCTACCCAAATATCCGTCTAAAAGAGATTATGAACACCATTACCCACCTTCATATGCACATTCTTATTAAACCATCTTCCTTCCTTTGAACACTCTCTATCCAGAATCCGACCCACATCTCTCCACCAATTTGAACAACACCTTATGTCTGATTTCACTCGACCCACTTGCACACCATACCGAGCTTCAAACACCTTCACATACAACCTCTTTCTCTCTCTCTCTCTCTCTCTCTCTTAACAAGCATCCCCCAACACCATTTTCCTAACAGAGCTATATTAAATTTCTTTAGCCTCCTAACCCCAAGACACCAACCTCCTTGTTTTTAGAAATAGCTGCCTAATCAACCCAAGCAGTTTTTCTATGATTGTCACTAGCACCCCAGAAGAAATTCATAAAAATAGAATCTAAGAAAGTGATAATACCTGCGGGAACTTTAAAGAAATAAATAACATAGATAAACATAGAGGCAAGGACAAACTTAAAGAGGATTAAATGACCCCTAAGCGATAAATGTCAACTCTTCCAACCAAACAACCTAGATCTAATACGCCCCACCATCAGATCCCAAAAAGATAACCTTCTAGAATCTCAATCAATCGAAAGACCCAAGTATAAGAAGGGCACCCTCTCGATTCTATAATGTATCACCGAGGATGCCTCGTTCAACTAAGACTCATAAATGTTAAGACCTACCAATATACTTTTGTGAAAATTAACTTTGAAGTTCGACATAACTTCAACAACACTAGAACAACCCTTAAGGCCCTAATACTAGCCTAGCTCTTCACCCCTATGAGCAAGGTGTCATCTACAAACTGGAGATAAGAAATAACGTTTGTAACCTCCGAGCCTCTAGAATATCCCAAAAGAGATTGGTATTTACCACCGCCTCCAGCAAAATATACAACACTTTCACCGCCAAAAGGAAAAGAAAAAGAGAGTGGGTCACCTTGACACAACCCCATCTCAAACCTAAACTTCTCTTGGTCTTCCATTTACCAACACCATCGATGCCGAACCAATGCACATTTTCATTCACTTCCTCCATAGAGTCAAAAAAGACATTCTCCCCATCACAACATTCAAATAGCCCTAATCCGTATAATCATATGCCTTTTCAAAATCCACTTTGAACAACATCAATTATTTTTTCAATTTACGAGCCTCGTCCACCACCTCATTAGAAATCAAGATACCATATAGAATTTTCTTATCCTTGACAAAAGCTGACTGATTCTCTAAGATAACACTTCCCATCACCAACCACAAATGATTTGCCAAAACTTAGCCAAAATTTTATATAAACATCCAACAAGAGCAATAGGGAGAAAATCATTCACCCTTCTAGGACTCTCGACTTTGGGACGAGTGCAATAAAAGTACTATTAATGCCCTTCAATAAATGACCATTACTGTAGAAATTAATGCCCTTCGATAAACGATCATTACCGTGGAATCAGAATGAATATCATAATATCATACTTCATCTCAAGCGAAAAATATTTGATAAAACCCACATGGATATCATCCGCCCGAGACTCTTAAAGTTGTCATAAATCCAAATCAATGTATTCACTCCTCCTTAGTGAACAACCTAATTAAAAGACCAACTTCTTCAAATGTTAAGAGTACAAAAACTAGATTATCCTCACCGCCTATTCATATGAGTTGCCAAATGTGATGCAAATGCGAAAAGATCACCACAAACCTCCTCCACCCTTTAACAACGACCACATTAACAAGAATAAAAGAAATAGAATTACGTCGACGATTAGACATAATAACATGTAAATATTTAGAATTAGCACCCTCATGAGATCCAAGAAAGTCGAGATTGCTACCATAAAATACTAGAAATATTAAAGATAGAGAATGTAAATCGAAGAAAACCCCGAACTCCACTTGCTCAGCCTCAGATAATAGATAATTCTCCCTTTATTAGAAATGTGAGCCTTACTCGAATCCATCCTACCTGATAAATTATGAGCATGAGTAAAATGCTAATCTTTTAGAACCATTTTCATAGCCTTTAACTTTTCTTTTATCCCAAAACCTTTCCACCTTGAATCGAAAGGACTTCTAATTATCCGATACAAACTTATTATAATCAGGTATCTCATACCAACATTTCAACATATGTGACATCTTGAGCCCCCAGTTAACGTCATCCACTGTAAGCATAATCAAACAATGATCTCAAAGACCTCGCAAATGGTCACTCTGCACACAATTATGCCACTTCACAACCCTCTCCCCCTCAAGCAAAAATATATCTAACCGACTCATAGTTGTATCATCTCCCTTATTATTAAAACTATTTTTATAATATCATATAAAAATTAAATTAAAAATACTTCAATTTATATATATATATATATTTTTTTTTTTTTTGCATAATAATACTCTCTCTTATCTCAAATATAAGGAACAAATTCATTAAATAATATATGTAGGCGAACTTATACTTAAAATCAAATGAGAAAATAATAAAAGATAACTGATATTATAAAATAATTTTATACGGTTAATCAATGAATTTTTTAAATTTTATTAAATTTATTTATAATTTTAAAATTATTTAGATGATATGAGATATTATTGATTTATTATTAGACTTTAAAGTTATTTTACACACTTAGTGCATGTGTATTAAAGTCAAAATTAAATAAATTAATTATTTAATAAAATATAAAAAAACATTTATTATATTTGAGCCGGATGAAGTATATTTATATTCTGCTCCCTGATCAAATCAACCATTGCCCATTCCATTACTATAAATTTAGAATAATTATATATTGATCGATGAATTTTAAGACGATAATCATTTCTTTCTAAAAAAAGATGAAAAGTTAAAACATGATGACGTTATGACATGGATTATGATAATTCAGCTAAAAATCACATGTGTGTCCGAAAATAAGAATCAGAATCAGCATCAATATCGGCATCACTATCTCCAAAACCATACTTGTTCTTCTGTCGCATCTTGTTCAGTCGAAAGAAATACTTTGACTTTTCGATTTCTTTCATTCTCTCTTTCTCAGTCAATTATTTCCCCAGCTGCTCGCGCCAAACAGGTTAGCGATCAATTTTCGTTTTCTCAATTTCTTGTTCAGATTTGAATCGTTCTTTTGCTTTCTAGTTGTATGTAAAATGCTTTGGTTATGTGGTATATCAGTGATTGATTATGTGGCGTTTTGTTTTCTTCAATTGTGTTGATTTGACTCTATGATGCGTTTTGATTACTACCTTATTCTAGGATATTTAGATTTAAATCAGAATCCGTTAGTAGTGAAAGCTTGATCCTGAGAGGAACTCAGGGTTTGATTTACTGTATCACCTACATCTCTTAATAAAAGTGTGTCTGTATTAGTATCGGTATCCAAGATCGAGACTGAAATTTGTGATTACGTTTAATTTATTTATTTTTTAAAATTATTATCGGTGGTGGTGATGTGTCAATGTCGGTATCGGGTTTCTTGTTTCTGCTGAATTATGTTGATGGCTTCTGGGTCTGATGTTCGTAGGTTTGTAGAATCCTATGTTCAAATAAATGTTACCCTCTGTCTCAAATTATATGACATTTTGGTCACGGGATTAAGAAAGTTAATTATTACTTTATAGGAAAGTAAAGTGTTGTATGACTTTACAAATATGTCCTTCAATAATTATATTGGAAAATGGAATCAAAAGAATGAAAGAAGAGAGAAATAAATAATAGGTATATTAGAAAAAGTCATTAATGATGTATTGAGATTCTAAACTGACTTATAATTTGGGACAAATATTTTTGCAAAGTGACTTATAATTGGGATGGAGGGAGTAACAATGATAAGACACTGAACCCAAACCAGTTTTCCCTTTAATTTTGCAAATATTTAGAAGATAAGTGATTACATAGATGACTTGGTATTGACTTTTGCAGTACTTAGTGTTGACTTTTGGAGAATCTCCACACTGACCAACATGAGTGTAGATCCCGGTGATCGTCGCTCTAACGGCAATGAGAAAATATTGCAAGAACAGCAGGCAAAGGTATGTATCCTACATGTCAATATGACATACTCTCACATTGTTTTGACACTTAGCATCAAATGTTATAAACCTGTTAAAATATACTATGTGAAAATGAACAAATTGGTCTACCAATCGTTAGTCACACCAATGTAGTCAAGATCGAGTGCTGGATCGTAAGATTATAAGATCTTACATGCCAAGAATGCCTGAGAGTGCTATGATCAGAGATAGATTGTTTTCGTTGGTAGTTTTGTCAAGATCGAGCTTTTTGAAGCCAAATAGGAAAAAAATGTGGTGGGCCATTTTTTGGGTCTGAATTATAATGTGCATGTTGTTGTGTATGTGGGTATGAATATGTATGAAATTGGCATTTTCCTTGGGAAGGATGTTATGTGCCGGCTAACGATCCATGTTTTACAATCTTTGACAAGCCAACGATTCTACTTAAGATCTCATGCTTAACTATATTGGTCACACCATTTACTCACCATTAATAATTGCCATATGACATTGTTTTACTCTCCTTTCATATATTTTGATAACATAACTCTCCATCTAATGGGGCTGTGCATCTGATTAGCCAATTATCTATTTGAGCGCAAACTCTCATTTGAGGTTGTAACACTATGTTTGGTTCCTTCTAGATCAATGAGATGAGAAAGGTAATAGGGCCACTGTCTGGTAAGGCGTTGATTTATTGTTCTGACGCATCCATCGCGAGGTATTTAAGGGCACGGAATTGAATGTCAAGAAGGCAGCTAAAATGTTGAAGCAGACCCTCAAATGGAGAGCAGAATATAAACCAGAAGAGATCCGCTGGGTGAGCTGCTGCCTCCCTTTCTTCAATATTTTATTTTTATTTTTATGATTTTAGAGACATAATGTTTGTTTCTTACCCGCAACTTTGTTTGTTCCGAGTTAATTACAGACTCATCTGAAATTGTTGTTATCTTTATATGTTCGGTCAAACTATCTCTTTTCTTATATGATTTTGATTTGTATTTTTTTTGTTGATGCAGGAAGATGTTGCTCAAGAAGCCGAGACCGGAAAGATCTACAGATCAAATTATATTGACAAGCATGGGAGAACAGTACTTGTAATGAGACCTGCTCGTCAGGTATCTTCTAAAAAGTCACTTCCTCGCTCTCTAGCATGTATTAGTCAGATAATTTAGAGTTCAATTTACCTTACCAGGTTTTATTTCTACAATTGTAAATCCTCAAAAGCGCTCGTTGACATGCTTTAACCTTGGTATCAAACTTAATGGTTTATTCGTGCATAAATGCAGAACTCAAAGTCAACAAAAGGACAGATTAAATATTTGGTGTACTGCATGGAGAATGCTATTCTAAATCTTCAACAAGAGCAGGAACAGATGGTCTGGCTGATTGATTTTCAGGGGTTCGCTTTGTCACATATATCTATCAAAGTGACTCGTGAAACTGCTCATGTATTACAAGAACATTATCCTGAAAGGCTGGGTCTGGCCATACTCTATAATCCACCCAAACTCTTCGAGCCATTCTTCACGGTAACCAAGTTTTTCCATTCTGGCATTTCACGTCTCAATATTTTCTTCCTACTGATTCTTATATAAACATGCGGCTTTTAGCTGCTAACAATTCTGAACTCTAATCTTGCACAATTTCGTGATGACGAAAACTATGTTATTGCAGATGGTAAAGCCCATATTAGAGACCAAGACTTATAACAAAGTCAAGTTTTGTTATTCTGATGATCAGAACATCAAGAAGATTATGGAGGATTTGTTTGATCTGGACCATCTTGAATCCGCATTCGGTGGAAATGACACTACACCATTTGACATAAATAAATATGCGGAGAGAATGAAAGAGGACGATAAGAAGATTCCATCTTTCTGGACAAGGGAAACCTCTCCATCCTCAGTTCCAGTCAATGTTCCTTCTTTAGATTCTATTAAACTAGACACTGATTCTGATGCATCTGACAATGAGAAAATAGTTCTTCTTCTGACTCAGTAGCGGACGCCAGCTTAGTCAACGCTGATCAAAACTCAGTTAATCAAGAGGAGCTGAATGTGAGTGCTGCTGTGCATTAGAATGAGAAAATTACACAACTCAGCGCCAAAGTTTATATACAGGCACTGAGGTTATACAATGCTGGGACATTATTTTCTTGCTTGAAATTTAAGATTATTGAAGAGACTTTTTGCTTACTTGATGTTGGATTTAAGGTGATAGATGGTTTTAATTTGCTGGATTAAAATTCTAACAATGCTTACTTTTGACAATATATATATCTGTTTTCTTCCCTACCCTTATGTTATGGATGGAAATATTGTTCATTACTAGTTATTTATTTAGACCCTGCAAGCCATATACTGTGAATACAACAAGAGTTGTATATTATCAGAGCCCGGCTCGATGGTTGACCCGTCCTATTTAATCCATTCCGCATAAATCTGGATGTTAACGGTCTGAGTTCACCCGTTTGTAATTATTAACAAGTTGTGCTATGTTTTCTGGAGTCTGACTCATTCTTCAAAAGAATGCAAAGCAAGTTTAACATTAAAAAGAAAACATCGATACTTGTTTCATGAAAACTTATTCAAAACATCAAGATTGTTGGAACCTATCATGAACATTGTCATACTATTCCACAATGATTTTATTCTCAAGCTCAAACTAAACCATGAAGATCAAAATGATTTCTCTTCACTGCGAGAGTAAAATCGGCCAGACGAACTACCATCTTGTATCGCCAATTTCACAATCGGTTCAGCACCTTCATCAGATGTCAAAGCACCAATACCATCATTCATATCAGTTTTGATAAAACCAGGAGAAATAGCGTTTATGCTAATAGAAGGATATTTCTTAGCCAAAACTCATTAAGAGTAGCTTTAGAAACAATGTATGCAGAATTTGCCAAAGGCCAACCTTTGGTTTCATGTGAGCCCTCTTTATAATCCTTTAGAAATTCATTCATAAGTTCATCGATCTTTTCTTCAGTGAGATTTTCGATATCACTTAGTATTTCTCTAGGCCGTCCATTCGGCAAAATCTGCAGAAAAAATTACACCAAAATAATTTTAAATATATAATATAATATTCATATATAGTTCATTGCACAACATTAACATCTAGAAGCATTGATTCATACCTCTAATCTTCCTATTGATGAAGAAACATTGACAATTTTTGGTGAGGTAGAAGATTGAAGAAGGGGAATTAGAACTGTGGTGAATTCTTTGGTTCCAAAATAATTTGTTCCAAGGATTTTTTCAACTATTTCATTGTTTTCATAAAATATTTTAGTCCAATCAATTTGATTAGGATCTACCTGCACAACCCAAAACAATATATTAATTCATTTCATTATATAATTTAACATATATTATTCACTTTAAAATTAGTCAATATTAATTCATTTCATTATGAAATGCAAATCGAAATTCACTCAATTCTATGTAAGTCTAATTTTCACTGACAATGCATTTTAATTATTATTTTACTTTAAATAAAACAATTTAAACTTTTAAAGTAAAAGGGTGTATGTAATCATACCACAACACCAAGAGAAGCCAAAGCCTCACCATTCACAAGTGCTCCCATTCCAGCATTGTTTACCTATGCCGAAATTTTCAAATATTTCTAATGAGTCAAGATAAACAGAAGAAGAACTATAATTCACAAATGAAATGTTTTTATTGTAAAAATAATATATTTTAAAGTAATCCTTCAAAAGAATTAATCATACCAGTTGAAAAAATTGAGTTTGTCTATGTAATATTTTCAGTTGGAAAAATTGAGTTTATCTATGTAATATTTTCAGTTGGAAAAATTGAGTTTATCAACATAATATTTGCATTGTTTTGGTATCTAAGATTATCTTTTCATCTAAATAAAATGTTGTGGCAAATAGAAAAACTCCCCAAGTTACATGGCATTGTCACTTTAGATTTTTGTGCCACATGAAAGAATTAACCAGTGGACAACATTTGGTTGGTTTAAAAAACAAAAATAGATACTTACACATATGGATGTATTAAAATGGTGAAAAAAAAAGACAAACTTTAATTTCAATTCAAATTTCAACTAATATATGCGAAATAAATGAAATTCAGATTCTGAACTCCCTCACAAAAGGAGTTTGAAGATAAGAGGAGAGCTCTACGATGAATTTGACATAATCTCAGGAAGAAAACATCAAATGAGTGTTAATATTGTTAGACAATCAGTCGGAAAAATTTAACATAGTCCCGTCTACAAATTTTCAATTCAATACACTTAGTTTTCTCTGAAGTAGTTTGGGGTTCTATATTCTCTGAAAGCATCACACTTTCAAATAAAAATCATAACTAAGAAAAAGATAAAAAAGAGTAATATGTTCGAGAAATTATCTATGATTGCTAGCATATAGAGAACGAGAAAGAGAAAGAGAGTTGCATTGGGATGTAGAAGTTAATGATAAGGGGTATTGAATGGGAATGACTATTGTCTATTTAAAGACACGAGTGACGACTAAGAGGTTGACAATAGTTAATGCAACAGTCTAAGAATGTAGATATTAATGATAAATTCATTTCTATGTGAGTCCCAAATTATGTATCAATAATTAGGGTTAATCAAAGTTAAATCCCTAATGAAATTAAGGAGGTCAAAAGACAGGAAAATAATCTCAATAAGGTTGATTGAGACTTTAGGCCATCCTTACAAAGGAATGGACATATCGTCCTTTCACAGAGAAGATATATTCCTTTACAAAAGAGTGAGTATTCCACCCTTATAGAAGAATGAACATTTCACCCTAGCAAATGAAAACATCCATGAAAAGATCATGCATAATCAATTCTCCCTTAAAGTATCTAGTCTTTTTATTGGCTTAATGTTTGAGAGGTTGTGTACAATTTGGTGTTTCTCTAAAACATCTCACTCTTACAAACCTCATGTTTGATTTGATGTTTGATCTTTCTCTAAAAATTATCTCACCCATATAAACCTCATACTTGGGAGATTGTGTTTAGTGTTTGAGTCGGATCTAAACTAATTTTAGAAGAACCTCCCCAATTTATAATTTTATCAATAAGGTGTGATGAATTAGGCCAACTAACGAGCCAAATTAATCAAGTGAACCAAAATCTACATGGAGAGTATTCAAATTAGGGACCGAGAGACAACATATTAATGAGCGAATAGGGATAATATGGCTGAGAATCTAGTAATTAAGTTTGATTATCCGAAACCATTAGGATCCATCAAAAGCAATTAAGTTTAATTGTCCAAAATCATTAAGATCCATCAAAAGCAATTAAGTTTGATTGTTAAGAACCATTAATACCCATCAAAAGTAGAGAATCTCCTTAAATGGTTTTTATGAGTCTTAAACATGCAATAGACCACAAGAAGGATGCAATCATAGAGGAAAAATGACATATACTTTTTCATACAATAGATACTCATACTTGTGACTCTGACTAACTCAATAATTGTAGAGTTATCAATTAGTATATCCAACATATGAACAATCCAACCTATAAATACTCATATGCAATTCTATTTTAGTTGTATCGTCAAATGTTTGACTTCTTACGGACACGTAATTTTATGTCTTATTTTTATGTCTAATTTTATAAAAAAATTATATCCACCTACCAAAAGGATATGATCTTGAGAAAGGATTGACAATCTTCTTTTATATACGATAATTTTAATGACTTTAATGTAATTGAAAACCAAAATCATTTACATATCTTATTTTAATTATTTATTTATTTTTCAATTACATTAAAATCATCAAAATCACTATATTTATGAGTCATCTTAATCTGTGATAGGCAGCAAAACTCAATTATTTTGATGAAGAATTTAGTCACATTATTATGAGATATTAATCTTTACAATTGTGTGGAAGGGTTGTCTGATTTCAAAAATAAAAAATCATCCAAACTCAACCCCAACACACTCCCCTATCTATATATTCATTTTTCCGAAGCTCTCCTTAAACCATCTAATATGATCACTCCCTTCATCAGTTCATCTTCATTGTTATCAACACAACCAACTCATATGACTTTTTAATTTTCCACAACTTCATTTTCCACATTATTATCTACGAAAATCATCCTAAGTGACAGTGCTGATAATTTGAAATAAATTTGATTAAAAGATTATCCAACAAAAATTAACACAAGCCAAATAATTATCTTACCAAAATATCCACTTTACCAAACTGATTTGCCATAAAATCAACAAAGGATCCAATACTCGCAGAATCTGTAACATCAAGTTGATGGAAAACCACATCACCAGGAAGTGCAAGCTCTTTCAGTCTCTCAACAGCTTCAACACCTCTCTTTTCATCTCTTGCTGCCAACACCACTTTGATGCCATTTGAAGCCAATTGCTTGCATATTTCAAATCCAATTCCTTTGTTTGCTCCTGTCACAACTGCAAGCCTTCAACCAATAAAACAAATTATTTTAATATATGAATTATGAAACTTATGAGTCATAAAATGCATGTTAGAAATAAAATTTGTGATACCTATCGGTTGCTTCTGCCATTGGTTTGTTAATACAAAGCTGTTGTAAAATTGTGTTTTATATATATATATATAGTCATGCTAATGTTCAATGTACTAAGTTATAATTGAATCTATTTAAATTAAATTATATAGACTAAACTATAATTGAAAAGTTTGAAAATCAACATAGTTATTTATTATAGACTAATTTAATCAAAATCAGTCAAAAAAATAACTCATATATTTACATGAATTATTTAGTTGGTAAATTTTTTTTTTATATTTTTATATTTTTTCCTAGTGCTAAATCTGCTATTTTCAGGTGAAATGGATTGGTGACATGGCAAAATGAGTTGGAAAATAAACATTGATCAATAAATTTTGATTAGAGTTTAAATTCTTCTAAATTTTGTTTTTAACTTAATCTCAATATTTGTTTTTGGGATTGAAATCCACTGCACTAACTACTCTCTATCTCCCTCTTCACAGACTTTTTAAATATTTTTGAGATAAGTCCATCTAAAGGTAAAAATGAATGAAAAATAAATCTACTGGTTGGTTGCTGTATTGACTGCAGTGACTGGCAAATTTCAATTGCAGTGGATCATAGTCCTTGTTTTTGAAGTTAAGTGAATGCTTGACGTTGAGAAAGAGAATTGGTGATTTGGGTTTGAGAAGCCATTATCATCATAGAGCCGCCTCAGTCACACTATAAAGAACGTGTTAGAAGTGAAATACATTTTATCTTGTTATTAAAGCGAGTTGAGTTAAATAAGATTGTCATAAAAAGTAAAGATTTATTACTTCGGTGTTTAAAATACCAAAGCTATAATTTTATTAGTTTATGGATTTGAATCTCAACATATGCACTTTTGTTATTTATAAGAACTAGCGTTTTTTTATTATCTCGAATTATCAAGAAAATCGAGGGGTTTTTAGTTTTTTTAAAATAAAACTCGTTACATTATTTACACAAAACATTGATAAAATAATTTGTTTACAAACTACAATATTTATCCAGAATATTACATTCTTAACACAGAAACAAATTAATTGTCCATGAAAATCATATGTTGGATCTTCAATTCTTTGATATTCTGGACAAGATCAAATGTTGAAAAATTCTTTTCTCCTAAAATACAAAAGAGAAGACAAAAATTGGGTCAGATAAATAAATAATTTTCTGCTCAAATATATATTTAAGAACACAAACCTTAAATCTAAATAATTTTATCAAAATATAGACTTTAGATATGCAAATCATATAATTTTAGGGTAGATCAAATGATGGGTGTTGAATGTTCTCTATGGCTTTTGTTTGCAATTGTTTCTAATATGAACAAAAAAATGGTTACACAAAAAATGTTTGGATAAATAAATAATTTCCTGCTCAAATAAATATTTAAGAACACAGACCTTAAATCCAAATAATATTTCCAAGATATAGATTTTTGATATTCATATTATATAATTTTAGGGTAGACCAAATGATGAGTGCAAGATATTCTCTATGACTTTTAATTGCATTTGTTTTATATATGAAAAAAAGGATTAGATAAAAAATGGTCAGATAAATAAATAATTTTCTGCCCAAAAAAATATTTAAGAACATAAACCTTAAACCCAAATGATTTTCTTCTCTTACAATCCATCAAAGAGAACTATTCATGACAAACACTTTTGCAAACCTTAAACTCCTCATGATGTTTCTTGCTTGGGAGACACAATTCTTGATATTCGAAATGCTTTTATAATGAAAGTTATTTATGTTTCACGTGGATCACTAATGGTAATATCTTGAGCGTTGATAGTTATGAAATGGATGTCAAGGATTTGATTAAGGATTTGATAAATATCCTCAATTTTAACGCTAAATGTTCCCTCAGTTTTTAGGAAAACCGACGAGTTAGAACATTTAATTTACAAATAAAAAATACAATTAAAATCTCAATTTTAACGCTAAATTTTCCTTGGTTTTAGGAATACCGACATGTTAGAACATTTAATTTACAATACAAATAAAAATACAATTAAAGAGATTAGAACAAGCGTAACGCATGCATTGTAATCATATCATTAGAATAGTAATGATAAGCTTATATTTGGTTTTAGGAACACAAGAGGTTAGAAAATTTATTTACAAATAAAAATAAAATTAAAAGAGACGTTATAACACCAACATGACACACATGCATTGGAATCATATCACTATAATTACAATGATCAGCTATATTCAAGTCGTAGTATCTCTTTTGAATTATCAAAGAGGCTTTTAAGCTATTTAAACGTCTTATTACCAACTCGTTGTGTCTTCAAACATTGTTTCAAAGTGTTTTTCTATTTTCAACACCTCATTAACAACTCTCTATGTCATGTTTCCTTGTTTAAAACAAATGTTGTTAACAAAGAAAAGTTGTTAACAAACAAATGTTGAATGATTACTTTCACATTCTTCATGGTCCCATATACACTAATCTCATTAAATACTTCTTGATGAATGACTATGTTGTGCCATCTGGTCATGATGAAATCATCCAATCCTATGTCAATGACTCTAATTTCTTCATTACTCCACCGCTGATTACTATGACAATCAATTCTGAAGAGTTTGGTAGTTGTGTTGAACATTATAAATTCATGAATGTTTATGCAATTCTCCTTCACCGAATTTATGCCAACTAAAATAAGCTCTCTAGTCCTGCTTCTCTACTCCCAATTGCAAAATTTTGTTTACAACTTCTAGTGAAAAATATTTTCCAAAGAGAGAAAGACTTGGAAAAACTTATTTGATATAACAAGCATCACTTGTTATTCCTCACCTACAACATCACAGTTTACCTCCCTCTATCCATCAACTTCTTGAAGGAAATGATAACTTTCTAGGAGGAAATGACTTTCCTCATACCTTGTGGAAGAGTTCTTTATGAACTTGTCTCTAAGATATGGGTAGTTAGGGATAATGTTGAAGTTGAGTCGACTGAGAAGTTTGAATTTGTTGAGTAGGTTTTTTTGTTGTGTTACTTTTTTATTATTAATGATATATTTTCTTGTGCTATTATTTCTTATTCTTGTTTACTAATAACAAAATTTTTGAGAATTACTTGAAATTCTGGCACTTACAATACAAATGTCAACACTGGTGTCCTAACACCAACATAATGTCGAGACAATTGTTAAGAGATTTGTTTCTGATACAACAAATTTGAGAAGAAAAATTATGCAGGAAAATAAAGTGTTGAAAGTAAATTAACACAATTAATTGTTAACTCAATTCGGTGCAACGTCGCGAAGGAAATCCACTATGATAATATTAATTCAAAGCCTAAATAATCTCAATTTACAACTTCTCGCCTAATCACTATTACGCAACTTTTACCTAGAAACCTCCTAGATATGACAACCCATGCTCACTTCCAATCACCTAAGTGATACCTACAGTCATAAACCTTGTGACTAGAAACAAAAGAACCAAATTAAAGATTACACTTCAAATAAACAATTCTTAGTTTTGCTTAAAACTTCAACTAAGAACAAGAATCAACTCTTTTCTTAAAATCTCATGAGTGAAAACAATAACTTGATAAACTATCAAATAATAATCAGTCTACCCAATGTATCAGAAGATACATGAGTGACATACTAAGAAAAATACAAAAACCATAAAATACTCCCAAAACCCTAAACCCTTATGTTGCACCCATGATATCTTCAATGTGAATTGTTGCTATTTTTATTTAGAAAGTACTTATTTATAGACTCTAGCAGTATGGGCTTGGACTCTTCAAATCAAATTGAATGTTCTATTTTAAATCAGTTGCATGATGTTCACATGAAAATAAGAATAAATCTTCAAAGTTTCTTAAAAATTCTCAAAGATGATTTTTAATGAAACTGAATCGATTATGAAATTGTCCTAACAAAATCAAATCAAATTTGTCAAGAGATATAACTACAGACTGATGTACAATAGACCAAGATGTCAAGACATCTAGCTCAATATCTGTCTAGTATGCATGACAATAGAACATGTCACGACTATTGGTCAAGTTTTTGTTACATCTTGCTCAACAACAGTTTATAATCACGTTTTAGAAAAATTTATGCCAATCACAAAACCATAAAACTATCAATTTCTCCCTTTGGCAAATTTTGGCAAAAACAACCTTAGCATAATTAGTCTGGAGAGAGGAATAAAACCACAACCAAAAACAAAAGCTACATACAAAACATGTAAACTTTGTACAAACTACAACAAAAAATATATCAGAGATCATATTGTAGTTACCTAACACCATCTTAAAAAAAACTCAAGATGTTCATACATGTGGTCTGACATCACACAACATAACTACAACATAGCACATGAGCTAAACAGAACAGGCATGTCCAAACCCCCTGTCGCACATGACCAGTACTCCCCATCAAGGTAAACCCCAAATCACAAGAAAATCCAATATGAACTACCCAATTTCACATATCAGAGGCACGTGCAATAGAAGATAAAACAACCTCACATTAGGAGCTTCTCATAGCTCCAACAAGCATGATGTTAGAACATCTGGTAAGACATCCTGCACATAGATCACCAACAACAATAGCAGCAAGAGAAGCACCAAACTAGCATGACATACTATAATTCTCCCCCTAAATATTTGCACACATCAAGCAACCACAATCACTACTCTCTCCTTAGCAGTAACATAATACTATCAACATGTCAAGACATGTGTCATAACACCAGGATACACAAAAGTACTAACATTTTACTTCCCTTTTTTAGCCAAAAATTGACAAAAAAAATTAGAGTAACTGTAAAAACAAATTGGAAGCACACACATTGCGCGCAAGCAATAAACTCATATAGAAACACAAAACTTAGAGGGAAGCACAAATCGAAACACACAAAGGCATATGGAAACACACAAATATTAGGTGGAAACAAACACAAATTTGATCAACTGCAAGTGGTCTTCCACCTCTTTCCCATATCAAAGATCCTTTTGCACTCTTTGATGTTGTCACCAGCCTTTCTGTCAATAGAAATTTGTATAGGAATATCATGCCTCATAACATAGAGGAAAAACATAGTATCTCTAGCATTCCCCACATATGTAATTGCTATAATTCCTCAATAGTTCAAATTCTAATCCCACTGCTTATGTTCTCAATTTGATTTACTTTAGACATAACAATAAGTTATCCCTTGTTGTACATATGCTCCAGACTAGCAACCTTTCCTTCAGCAATATTCTTGATAAGTTGATTATGACTATTAAGATTCTTATTTCAACTATGTTGAATGAGATATCTGATATCATTCAGATCTTCACAAAGTAATGTCATGACATCATATTTGACATTATGATCCTTCAACATCTAGTCAATCCTCATCAGTTGAGAACAACCTCTCCTTGTTCCACCATACTCAGATTCAGTAGCACATATCTGCTTCTTATTGAAATAGGAAATCAGACTGTTTCTTAGATATAAATATCTATTTATCTAATTTGACCCAATTGATGCAGTTCAAGACCCTAATTTCTTGAATAATAGGACACATCCTTGGTTCAATCATATAAACAAGACATGGATTTGATATTTTCTTATTGGATTTAGTGACGTCTTCTTCATTAAGATGGCTTGAAATCAATTTCTTGGATTGTTCTATCTGACTTGTAGTAGAGAGATATTTTGTAACCTGAGAAATCACTGATTCAAAACTTGTGAATTCACAAATTACATTCCTTACCACCTCACCAATCTGTAAATAGAATGTTCCAACATTGTCTTCAACATCCATCCTTTATTCAGTAATTGAATCATTAATTACCACACATAGATTCCATTGTTATTCCAGTTTTGGAGTTAAAAACTCTATAAGCTCTTTTACTTGAAGAGTAACCCAAAATTTCCCTTTCATCCCTTATGGGATCCTTTTTACCCTTTTGATCTTTTTCAATTAAAACATAGCATTTACTTCCAAAGGTATGAAAATATTTGATTGTAGGCTTCCTTCCTTTCCATAACTCATAGAGAGTAGTTGAAGTTCCTCCTCTCAAAGTGACCATGGTATGAATATAGCATGTAATATTCATAGCTTCACTAAAACTCAATGACAATTGCTTAGCTGAAAGCATAACTCTAGCCGATTCCTCAATAAATGTAGTCTTTGCTCAATAATTCTATTTTGCAGAGAAGTGATGGAATAAGGAAACTCATGCGGATACCTTGAGTCACAAAATTCTAAGCATTTTTCATTCTCAAACTCCATGTCATGTTCACTTCTGACCTTGACAATCAAACTATTCTTCTCCTCTTGAATACTTTGACACCGATTTTTGAAGACTTCAAAAGAATCTGATTATTCTCTAAGAAAATTCATCCAAGTATACCAAAAATCATCTATAACAACATAGACATATCTTTTATTATCCTAAACTAGATTATATCCAGTTAGGTTCCCTAAAACCCCAAATCAATTACATTATAAGCCTTACATTTACGTAGTACACTAAGATAGTGATAGCTTGACATTTAGTCTCTTGGGATTCGATAATCTTTAAAGCTATACGCGATAGGACTGTATACTTGCGGTCTAGATTCCTTAAGACACACAAAGTCGCGATCATAGAGGTTTTTCAATCTTATAAAATCACAAATTCAAAGGTTGGTCATTATAAAATTGGGGGAGATTGTGAAGAATACATCTTATATATAATTTTGATGAAGACAAAGATTATCAAAGAAGAAAATGACCAAAAGTATCATGCACATCAATGATGAAGTTAATCAAGAAGGTTGAACATAAAAATTCAAGTGAAGATGGATACAATGTGAACTTCACCAATGTGAATTTCAAGATGGTGTCTCCTCAAAGTGAGAACTTGAGTTTCTCTCATGAAAAATTCATGAAACAAGAAAGCATATGGCCATAAATAAGTGTTAGGCAATAAACGTAAGCAAAGAACCCTTAAAGAGTGTGTGTAAGGTAACGCTGATCTAATCACATGGATTAACGGTTGAAAAAAATTTCTACCTAAAATTCTCTTTAGACTTTGCGTTGTCCTTATTAAGGTTAAATTTAAAATCAAAAGATACTTAATTGTATTAACATTATTTGTTTCCATTTTTCTGGAATTGATCTTATCATTATTAGAACAAGTGGGGGATTGTTGTAAATTATTAATAATTAATAATAGTTAATCACCATGGGTGTGTTTCAAATGACAAGAAAATATGCATGTGAAGTTTGTATTTTGAATTTAAAAATACGCAACACTCTGTGAAGTGTTGTAGTAGGCAGATTGTATTTTGAATTCGAAAATAGATGACACTTTGTGGAATATAGTAGAATGCAAAATAGTACAACCTTTAAAAATTGTTGTAGGAGAAACAATGCAACATTTGAAAAGTGTTGTTGTAGGCGAAACAATATAATATTTAACAAAAGTGTTGCTGAAAGTGTGTGTTTTATCAAGAATTGCAACCTTATCAAACATCACATGTTTTCCCTATAAATTTAGCATTCTAAATTAATATATTAGAAAAACATATCCTCTTCACACAAAATTTTAGATTTCAATTTCCCTACACTCGAGTTTTCACCAATCTTATGCAAACTCGAGTATAGGCTGAATTATCTTGAGTATTCATATGTTCCAACTCTAAGACATTTGAGAGTGCTTGAAATACTTATAAATTTTTTATCCCATTAATGATTCTAACCTCAAACCATTTTATTTACTATTAATTTTCCAACATCCGACACATTTATTCAGAAGAATGTAAAGCAAGTTTAAAATTACAAGCAACATCACAACTTATTACATGAAAAACTCTTCAAAACCTCAAGATTGTCGGAACCTATCATAACCATTTACTATTCCTTAATAATAATTATATTCTCAAAAGGAAACTAAACCTTGATGATCAAAATGATTTCTCTTCAACGCGAGAGAAAAAGCGACCAGAAGGACTACCATCTTGTAGTATCGCCAATTTCACAATAGGCCTAGCACCTTCATCAGATGTCAAAGCACCAATACCATGAGTCATATCTGTTTTGATAAAACCCGGAGAAATAGCATTTATGCTAAAAGAAGGATATTTCTTAGCCAAAACTCTTGTGTAGGCATTAATAGCTGATTTAGAAATAGTATAAGCGGAATTTGTCAAAGGCCAACCTTTGGTTTCATGTGAACCCTTCTTATAGTCCTCTAGAAATTCATTCATAATTTCATCGATCTTTTCTTCGGTGAGATTTTCGATATCACTTAGTATTTCTTTAGGTCGTCCATTTGCTAATATCTGATAAAACATTACACAAGGATAATTTTAAATATGTAGTTTCAATTATCATCTAGATTAGTTCATTTCATATCAACTATCAATGAAAAAAGTTGATTAATTCATACCTCTAATCTTCCGATAGATGAAGAAACATTGAGAATTTTGGTAAGGTGGAATAATGAAGAAGGGGATTAAAATTGTGGTGAATTCTTTAGTTCCAAAATAATTTGTTTCAAGGATTTTTCAACTATTTCATAATTTTCATAAAGTATTTTAGTCCAATCAATTTGATTAGGATCTACCTGCACCACCCAAAACAAGAAGGAAATAGAATATATTATATACTTTAACATTAATTCATTTCATCAAGAAATGCAAATTGAAATTCACTCATTTCTATGTAAAATTAATTTTCACCGATAATGCATTTTTATCATATTATTTTAAATAAAAACCTAAAATTTTGAAGTAAACAGAAAATAAAAGGGGATGTAATCATACCACAACACCCAAAGCTGCCAAAGCCTCACCATTCACATGGGCTCCTATTCCAGCATTGTTTACCTATGTATATAATTTCAAATATTTTCATTGAGTTAAGAAAAACAAAAGAACTATAATTCACAATGAAATTTTTTATTATAAAAATAACATGTTTTAAAGTTATCCTTCAACATGAAGAAAATGTGAAACATAATTGTGATTCTATCTGTTGGAAACGATCAATTTTTCTGGAAAAAATTTAGTCTGGACTATGTAATATTTTCATTGATTTAGTATCTAAGACTAAATTTCCATCTAAATAAAATGATGTGGAAAATAGAAAGCGACATGGCATGTCACTTTAGATTTTTGTGCTACAACATGGTAGATTTAACCAATGGATGTCACCTGGCGGGATTGAAAAACAAAAATACATGTATATGCACAGATCAATATACATCAAAGGGGTGAAATATAAAAATGATTTTTTTAATTTCAATTTGAATTTCAACTAGTATATGCAGTTATTATTATGAAATAATTATTGTGCAATTATTATCGTGGCTCACATGCTTAATCAAAAAGCCTTCACCCACTATCCTAGAAATAAATAGAATTATGAGGAAGAAGAGACGAAATCAGTGTCACTATCATTAGACGGACAATTAAAACCTAGCATTCCCCTCTAAAAATTTACAATCCACTACAACTTAGTTTTCTCTGAAGCAATTTGGGGTTCTATATCCCTTAGAATAGGCTAGACTTCTAAATAAAAATCATAACTAAGAAAGGGATAAAAAGAGTAAAAGGATCGAGAAATTATCTCGATTACTAGCATATATAAAATGAGAAAGAGATGAGCTGAAAACACAAAGAATTATATGTAAGAGTAGATATTGAAATGATTACGAATAAGAATAACGTTATTTATTTAAAGACATGAGTGACAAATAAGAAGTAGGCCACATTTAATAGTAGCACCCTAGGGATGTAGAGGTTAATGATAACCTGACCTATATGTGAGTTCCAAAACACTAAACAATAATTAAGGCTAACCACGATTAAGTCCTTAGTGAAATTAGGGTGGTCAAAAGACATGAAAATAACCTCAAAAAATTGATCGCGACTTTAACTTACAAAGGAATGAACATCTTGCCCTTACTAAAGAAGTGGTATCTCACCCTTACAAAGAGTATGTATCTCACCCTTATAAAATAATGGACATCTCACCCTCAAATATGAAAACATCAATGAAAAGATCTTGCACAATTCAAACTCTCTCTTTAAGCATTAGCCTTTTTTGGCCTCGTGATTTAGAGACTGCAAACAATCCAGTTCTTTCTCATCAAGTATATTGCATTTACATGCCCCATGCTTGAGGGATCGTGTATAGTCCGATATTTTTTTATAAATCATGTCACTCATACAAACCTCATGCTTGAGGGATTGTGCACATGTGTGGTATTGGATTAGATGTAAACCCGAATTTGAAAAAACTCACCCCAATTTTTAATATTCCTTAAAATGCATGGCGAGTAAGGGAAAACTAATAGGTTAAGTCAATCAGGTTGACCCATAATCTACATGAGGGTATTCAAATTAAGGAACAAGAGAAAATGTGTTTATGAGCGATGAGATAAGTTTGTTGTCAGACACCATTAAGATCATCAAAAGGAGACAATATCCTTAAATGGTCTTTATGAGTCTTAAATATGAAGCAGACCAAGACCACTATCATCCACATATACTCATACTTACGATTCTGAGTGACTCAATATTAATAGAGTTCTCAATAAGTGTTACCAACGTATACCCAATCCAACATGTAAATACTCCTATGTAATTCTATCTTAGTTGCATTGTCAAATCTTTGACTTCATCACACGAACACATAATTCGATGTGTTTATGTTTTGTGCCTATCCTTTATACGATGAACAATATTTAGTGATTTTTATTAGTAAAAAAATGTTGGTTAAGGAAATATTAAAATTTGGTTAATGAAGTGATTAAATTGGTTAATAAACATCCAAAATATTAAAAATAACTTGAAAGTAAAACAAAGTTGGTTAATGAAAAATAAAAAAAATTGGTTAATGAAATGATGAAGTTGGTTAATAAACGTCCAAATATTAAAAATAATTTAGTAGTAAAATAAAATTGGTTAATGTAAAGTAAAATGTTAATTAATGAAGATATAAAGTTGGTTAATAAACACCCATATATTAGTAATAAAAGATTGTTAGTTAATGAAACACAAAATATTGATTAATCACACAATTTTAAATCGGTATCTTTTAATCTAAAAAAAAAAAAAAAATTATATATATATTTTTAAAAACTTATAATTATTATCATATTTTATTATTCATCGTCTAAGTGAACAATAAAATATAGATATCAAAATATCATTTCTTTAAAATATTAAACTTTTACAAATAAAATCAATATTCACCCATAAAAAAGCACGGCACTCCCTATTTATATTTTATTTTTGAAAGAAAGCAAAGACTAATCTTTTAAGGTTTTAAGGTTGGTAAGACCTCAATGGTTGTGATAGAAGGATATTATATAATTTATATTAGTTAATACTATTGTTATTGATAGAGGTACTAATAGACCTTTATATTATTAGTATTATTATTGTGTTTTATTTATTTTTGAGCATTTTAATTAATGATCCATTAATATGTACTCTCTTAAGACATGGAAAGATAATCAAATAAATAAAAATATTATCTTTATTTTAATTTCTCTTAATTTTTAGTATTGTTCTTCTTCTTTTCTATTTCAAACTCTAGTTTATAGTTTATAGTTAGAAAGAAATATCATCCTATGATCTACCATGACAACATTGGGGTGAGTTGACCCTAACTTTTAAGAAAAATCAACCAATAATAACGAAGGATTGATATGTTTTGACCCATTGACGCCATAATTCAATTAAATACAGCGCAGACAAATAAACAGGTATTAAAAGACTGTTTTCTTCTTTTTCCTTTTCAAAATATGATTGGCCTTTCGTTTACTTTTAAGCATTGTCCAGAGAATTAAAAACCGATTTTTAGTTTACAAAATAAATTGAATTTAAAAAAAAGAAAAGAAAAAGAAATGGATGTGAGAAAAAGTGTAATTAACTTGTTCATTTTCAATCAAGAAGATGATAACAAAATTAAAACCAAATCGACAAACTATGAAATACTAGAATTAGCATATAGAATAAACGTTTAAATTAATACAACAATAATTGAATCAACAAAGCCAAAGAATTATTATCTTACCAAGATATCCACTTTACCAAACTGCTTTGTGATGAATTCTACAAACGATCTAATACTTGCAGAATCTGTAACATCAAGTTGATGGAAAACCACATCACCAGGAAGTGCAAGCTCTTTCAGTTTCTCAACAGCTTCAACACCTCTCTTCTCATCTCTTGCTGCCAACACCACTTTGATGCCATTTGAAGCCAATTGTTTGCATATTGCAAATCCAACTCCCTTGTTTGCTCCTGTCACAACTGCAAGCCTTCAAACCAATAAAACAAATTATTTTAATATATGAATTATGAAACTTATGAGTCATAAAATGCATGTTAGTTGAAGAAAGTGAAGCAAATAAAATTTGTGGTACCTATCTGTTGTTTCTGCCATTGGTTTGTTAATACAAAGCTGTTGTAAAATTGTGTTTGTCATTTCAGTTTTTAGTGTATATATATATATATATATTTGAACTAATTACACTAATCCTTGTTTTACTGGCATTTGGTAATAAATATCGCTGACGTGTCAAACTTATAATTTTTGTTATAATTCTTATTATTTTATTCCATTATAACCATTATTATATTTCCATTATATTAAACATTACAATTATAACAATTATAGTTATCCAGTGCGGAAAAAACCACACAACTACCAATCTTCAACTCTTGGATTACTAAACCTTTAATAACCAAATGCCTTTTTAATTACTACACAACTTTCAATTTTCAAAACTTTTCATGTAGCAGAGATCCTTACCATAGAGCATAAATGGGTTTGTGTGTAACTACAAATTGCCACTTATTTTTTATTTCTCTCAAACTTCTGAATTCTATACTAAGGTAGCAGTTTATTATATTCAATTTTTTAATTTTTTGCTCCAATTGATTCTAGCAATTTTGGTTCTCATATTATTCTTTTTTTTTTATTTGGTCCTTCTATTTTAAAATTTAAATTTTAGTTCTTTTTATTTTAGATTTTTGAGGATTTGAGTCTCCCTACAAATTTGAAGGCTATTTTTAATGACATAACACATACATTGATGAAGTGTCAGTTCCAATTCAATAGCGAATTGTTCAATAAAACATTTTATTTAAGATTTTTGTAAAACATATATATCATCAATGTGAAGTCAATGTCATTAAAATTATCTTTGATTGCGGGAGACTAAAATCCTCAAAAACTAAAATAAAGAACTAAAATTCGATTTTAAAATAGGAGACCAAAATAAAAAATGGATATAAAGAACCAAAATTGTAATTAATCATAATTCTATTTAGTATAATCTCTAAACCTTGAGTGGTCTTGTTTCTTCTATCAATGTATTAATACAAAAGTGTGGCTTAAATTCTTCAGTTATACGATAACTCATGACAGGAAATTCACCATTTTGTGATATATATCAAACAATTTCATAGTCATTAGTAAAGGGCCTCAAAAGTATAATATATTATTGTATACCTTTATATAGTTAGGCTTATATTCTCTAAACTCTATATTTTGTTAATCTTTACACCTAAATTTTCATTTATCCCTCTGAATAATTTGATTTCTATACCCAGGTAGCAGTTTATTATATTCAATTTTTTCTCCAATTGATTCTATTTAGGATAACCTCTAACCCCTATATTTCTTTAATCTTTGCACTGAGCTTTTCATTTATCCTTCTAAATAATTTGTTTTCGTGTTTTTATTCTGATTCAAAATCATTTTATGGCTGCCTAATTAAAGCGTTAAGGACATCAATGAATCAAAAGTTTGTGAAAGATCGTTGTTAGTGTAAATATTTATGGTCATCACAGTACTTCAAAAAAGAACATATAGAGATGATTTTGGTTGATTCAAAGGTATGAATGTTGTATCTAAGTTTTTGATATAGTCTGTTCCTAATTACATCATTTAATATATGAATAAACTTTTTCGTATATGTTTTGTAGTTAGATATGATTCAAGTCGTTGTGCCGCCTTATTTGATTTCAAAATTCAAAGAAGAACTATCTTGGTGCTTCTTCACGTGTGCGAAATTTCAAAGTGTCAATTAATGATTTTCTCTTTTAAGTCTACTAATCATGATTTTAAATTGGTATTATATGGAGCAACTTCAGTTAAGAAGACTGAACTTCCTGATATTCCTGTAAATTACCTGAACATACATGGATTGGACGTCATAGTTGATGGTAAGTTTCAGTCTAATGTGTTAGTTGGTAAGTGGCTTCCGGTTTCCGTTAATTTTACGATACTATGTGAATATTTGATCAGATTTCTTAACTAACAAAATTTAATGTGTTTTATAGATATTCTTGGTGTTGTATCAGAGATTTCTCAATCACAAATCAATGCTGATAACAACAAGAGCAAGATTGTTTTTAACATAACTGATATGAGATTAGATGCATGATTTTGAATGATCTTAGATTTAGCCCAACATATTATTGGCTTTCGAATTCGACAACAACATATTAACTTGGTTAAAATCTATTTGAAAAAGAAATCTATATTGCAATGTACTTTTGTGGGAATAACTTGCCTTACAATTTTAAGAATATTATATGGCTCATAAGGAAGATGGTCATATAGTTGTGTTGCTAATAAATGCAAGGATAAATGATGCTCAAGGTATCATTTTTATCAATCTTTGTAAGAAAAAAATCATAGAAAAACGAATCTTTATATGATATTTCTTACATATGCAGGGGGTTTTCCTTTGAACATATCAAATGTTTGGAACGACACAAAGTTGTTGATTAATGATATTAGGATACATGAAGTTAGTCAGCTCAAAGAAAGGTAATTTCTAAAGTTGTGCAATTGGCATGTTGATGTATTTTGGTTAGTATGATGCATGTGTGCCTAATCTGATGCTTAAATTTTAACTTATATTCATAACAATCTAAAAGGTGATTTGACATTGTTATCTTCCTCAAGGTTGCAAGTTGATGCAACACAAAACTCATATTATTCTGAGTTTGATAAGTTTCTGTTGATAAGTCAAACATGCATATTTATAAAAATTACGAGTATGAAGTTTTGTATGTTTAACCATTGTAAAATTGACAAAATATTAGGAGACTACCTGTATATCATACGACTTGGAGAAGTTTGAGGCTGGCCATTCTGAATGGTATTATGATGGATGTGTTGATTGCACAAAAAGTGTATCTCTAAAGGATGAAAAACTGATGTGTTATAATAAACACATCAGTGCAGAGCCAATGCCAAGGTAATTTGTAGTTCAGTCTTTATTAATTAAAGTGTTTTATATTTCATCCTTTTACATACATTAGTCGAAAGATTTTGATATAATCACTAATGCTATAGGTATAAACTTGAAGTGTTGGCTATTGACGGTAAATTCAAATTCAGGTTTATAATTTAAAATCTGCTCTTCAAATGAAAAATTATTTGATAGAGGTAGATAATTTCACATCATAAGTTGTTAATTAGGTCGGTGAAGACAATCCTCTTGAATTTCCTTATGAAATTGATGCAATACTGAAAAAGGAGTTGGCTATTAAAGCTGTTTTCCATCCAAAGAATGGTAGACTTTCTGTCATTAGTTTCAAAATCGATGTCGATACCCGTGAGAAAATTAAAGCTAATTTCAAATCAGAAGAGGTAATCTTAGTGTTCAACACAATATAATAACATTTGCTTAAAAAATCCTCTAATACATTTTTGATTTGGCAGCCTACTTCAAAGATTATAACATCGATCCTTCAGATCGGGATGAACTGATAAGTGTTTTGGTGAGTTATTACACAAAACCTGAACTCATCATTTTGTAGATACATTTAGTGATTATCTAAATCTTAAATTTGTTTTTTTATAAACATATCAGGAGCCTCTATCTGCATCTGCCGACTATGACCCTGCTGTTGGAAATTCAAGCCTGACTCCGTCTAAGAGGTCTTTAAATAATGCAGTTGAAGATATTGACAGTGTTCAACTTTCATCAACCAAGCTAATTAAAGATATCAAGAAAGAGAAATAGTTGCTTTGTGTGTATCACACCACTGCCCTTGCGAACGCACGAGTTAATTCAATATTGTGTAAACGCACAGATAAACATACTAAAATTCGTGCGGACGCACAGACTTTTATATTTTTTACAATTAGATAAAATGCAGCTAAAATTTATGTTAGTTATATTATTGATTTTATAAGTTTTAAAATTTTAAACTATAGTCCAAAATTTAATAAATACAACATTATACTTAATTCTTTTAGATCATTCTTTGTATACTTTTATGTAAAATTAATTTTTTACTCATTTTCTTAACAATAAAATTTTTAAAACTTATATAATTATTTTGCGGTCTATTTTTTCTTCTTGTTACCAATTATATTTTGATATTTTTTAATTTGTTTAAATTCTCATAATAAACCGGTGACATATTCGAGTAATCATATCAAAATCTGTATGAGCACGAAGAATCACACCGTACCTTGTGAGCGTCTGACTAACCAGATCAAAATTTGTGTTGACACATAAAATTATTACATTTTTGTACAATAAAATAAGATAAAATGTATTTCAAATAGTGTACGAATCTATACACAAGAAAAATGTGTTGTTTTTTTTAATATTTACGTATCAAATATTTTTATTTTGAAATTACTTTTAATTTAAAATACATCTAAGATAATATATAAATAATTGAAATATATATTATTGATGTATTTCTTTAAAAATTAATCTGATTTTGTTTTATTTTTAAAACATGTCTTTCTTTTATAAACAATAAAGTATTTTGATAAAATTATTTTGTTTTTCTTATTTACAATATTTTTATATTTTGAAAACAACACGTCATTACCACAAGATATCGTCGGACGTGGATAATATATCAAGAATGTTTGAACGACAAATAACACATCAATATTTCGTGAGCGCACAGGTACAACTCTATCAACCTTAAAAAAAAATTCACAATTAATTTTTACAAACCATATGTTTCACAATTGTTTCTTAAAACTTATGCAATTAAACAATATTTTGATATTTTATAATTTATTTGAATTTACTTGACATAATAGTGATAATTCTGCAGTTCACGGGTAACCTTTCAGTACAAAGTTATTTGATTTAGAATTTATTTGTCACTTCCTTTGTTAATCTATTTTTGTATATTATTTTAAGCACATGTTTATGTATTCACTTAATTTGATTTTAATTTTTTAATTTTTTTTCTTATTTGAATTATTTAAATTTGTTATTCTAATTTTATATTTTGTATTCTAACTCTAAATGGTGAGAACACAATCATCCATAACAGGACTCGTGCGAATGCACGAGTTTCCTACTAGTATAGAATAAAACAACATTATTCAATCTCATTACCAGTATAAACTAAAACAACACTATTCAATCCAAACAAAAACTAACATCACACTATTCCAAAAAAAACTAACATCACAACTGAAACCTAAAAAAAATGTTTTTGATTCAGATTTGGAATACCCAATAAAAAATTGATTATACATTAGATAATTGTGTCTAAATATTGAAATTTGAGATAAAACTTATTTCCCTATGGAAAAAACCTAAATTGCAAAACGAATTCGAAAATTGAGAATAAACAGAAAGAAACATCGTAACGTGAAGCACAATGACTGAGTTTTGGCTATGCGAGAGGGAAAGGGTTTCATAACCCATGATAATAACTAAGTCAAAATCTATCGGTTCATAAAATCGACAAAATGTCGCATAAGTTTGTTAGCTTCATAATCAACAAAATGCTTCAGACATAATATGTAAAATCACTAAAGGCCATACCTTGTTAGCTTCAAAAATTAGCAAAAAAAACTCGATCCAGGCTTAACCTTATGAATCTATCATACCTGAAACCAACACACACTAAATCAGAAGATATCAGAAAAATAGGTGAAACCTTAAAATCACAATCCAACTTATTCGCAAGTCGTAAACCGATCTACAAACCATTATTGTTTCAGTGTAATACAAATATACCAAAAGAGAGATGAGGATGGTGATGACGTTGTTACAAAATGAAGGTTGAGGAAGACAAAGAAGAAGGAGAGGGAGACGGTTGAGGAAGAGGAAGAAGAATAGGGGACACAGAGAGACAGAAAGAATGAGATAAAGGAAAAGGACATGAGATAGAGTTATGTTACAACTTTCAGTTAGAATTGTGTAGAAGCTAAGGTCTTGACACGTGTGCAAAGATACTTAGGCTATTTCCAGAGACTAAATTTTCTTATATGGTAGATAAAGGATATACATCGATTGTGTAAAGTTTTACACTATAAATCATTTACGACTATGTTAAGTGCTAAATCATACTGTTCTTTTTAAATAAGTTATATGATATGATTAAATGATAAATTTTTATTGTATGACATTGCACTACCTTTTATTTCTTTTTAAAATTGTTTTCATAGTGTTATAAAGTTTTGTTTAAAAATATATTTTAAAGAATTTATGATAAAAATTTTAAATAAAAAATTAGTTTAAATAATTATGCTTAAAATATTATGTTAAATATTTTATTTTTTAACTATAACTTTTTTAGTATCAATTTATTTGTTGTAAAAATCACTTAAATTTAAAACTATTTTAAAAATTATTTTATAAAAATTATTTTTAATTACTGTTTTAAAATTGTAATATCTACTATTTTAATTTTGATAATGCATATTTATACTATCCATTAATATGTCAAAATTAGTTTTTTAATTTCTAAATAAAATAATTAAAATAAATATTTAAAATGATATTTTTATAAAAATCATTGTTTTAAATACAAAGAAAACTTCTATTTTTCAAGTTAAAAAGATATTCATAAGATGCTGAAGAAATATCATATAAATAAAGATTGTTGTAACTTTTTACAACAATTTTATGTTTAATTGTCTTAATATATTTCTTTGACTTTTCAAAATGATATTAATTAAAAAAAGTCATCATTCTTATAGTGTTACATAAAATTAAAAAGTTAAATTATATAAAAGGCATAATTATATATAAGTCAAATGAAAAGGCATATATGACATAAATTGATTTTTTTTTTCTTTTCAATAAGAGACACAAAGTATATTAAAGACAAATGAAAAAGTTTGAGTTTAATTTATCAATAAAAAGGATATATATATATTGAATAAAATAAAATAAAAATAAAAGTTAGATTATTGTTATCATAAGTATATGTTTTTAATAATAAAAAGAAATACATATTATATTTGTAATACATCCGAGGATATAAATCAAATTAAAACTAGATTTTAATAATATTTTAAAACAAATCTCACATCATGAACATCTGTATAACTATTGCACCAAACCCACCAACATAGAAACACGAAAACCCACAATATTATTTCATTCTTTGTTTACTTTGTGTTATTTGTTATTTTCAAATTATATAAAATTCATAAGTTATAAAAAAGACAAATGAAAAAGGCATACATGATATATAAATTGATATTTTTTTTCAATAAAGACACAAATTATATAAAAGGAAAATGAAAAAGTTTGAATTTTATTTATCAATAAAAAAGACATAAATTAAATAAAATAAAAATAAAAAAGTTAGATTATTATTATCATAAATCTATGCTTTTAATAAAAAAAATACATTTTAAATTTGTAACACTATCCGACCAAAATGAATCAATTTACAATTTATTTTAATAATATTTTAAAACAAATCTCATATCATAAACATCTATATAAGTATTGCAGCAAACCCAACAACATAATAAGACAAAAACCCACAATAATATTTCATTCTTTGTTTACTTTGTGTATATTGTTATTTTTCAAAGTATATAAAATACATAAATTATATAAAAGACAAATAAAAAGGCATAAATGAGATAAATTGATATATTTTTTTTCAATAAAAGACACAAATTATATAAAAAGCAAATGAAAAAGTTTGAATTTTTTTCTGTCGATTAATCCGACTAATGACTACAAGATACATGTCCTCGTCAAAAGTTGTTTTTATTAAAAACATCATTTTATAGAAATTTGTTTACCGTTCGAGATTAAGTGTTTGGTTTAAAAATTTTGAATTTTATTTATCAAATATAAAAGACATAAATTAAATAAAATAAAAATAAAAGTTAAATAATCATTATTATCATAAATATATGTTTTAATAATAAAAAGAAATACATATTATATTTTAACACTATCGAACAAATCAACCAAATTAAAACTTAATTTAATAATTTTTCAAACAAATCTCATATCATGAACATCTATAACTATTATTCTAAGTGAATTTCTTAATTCACTCCTGTAGGGGTGTGGCGCATCCCGCGAAAATCCTAAAATATCTCTTTGAAAATCGAAATTTTATTTTCGGTAAGCATTCCAATTTATTCAATCCAGGAAAAATGTGGTGGCACCCATGAATCAAATAAAAATAATATTGGAGATTGACTTTCAGTATTGTGCCGAAAGTATAACTCCGACCACAGAAGCGAGAACATTGAATTACATGCCACCTGGATATTTTCTATGTTACCGGAGTTTTATTTCCGGTTTTGTCACGAATGTGGATTGCTATAAGCAACAACCATGGCGATCACCACCATTCTTGACTTTCTCCTTCAACCCTCTCCATTGCCAATCCATTTTGCACTCAAAATCCATACTTTTTTGGTTCATCATATCAGAAAAAGCTCAACAAAGAAGAATTTCAGGTAAACATCATCCCTTTTATCCCTCATTCTCTGCATTAATCCTTAACTTGTTGCAGAAAATAAGGTTACGTACAAACCGGAATTTTATTTCTGGTTAGTTGTTGAACTTTACCAGAAGTTTACTTTCGGTTTTGTCTCTGTTTTGGAATTTTGCAGCAGTCTCCATTATTTTGTCTCTGATTTGTGTATTTATGAGTTTTAGCATGTTACATAGGTATGGTGCACCCCAATAACATTCCTAAGCCCGATGACACCAAAGTTGTATCGTCGGCCGTTGTTCCTCCCCCACGTAATTAAGTCGGTCGATGTTCGTGAACATTTTGACAATGTTCAAGAATTTGATGTCCAGGACGATATGTTTCCGTGGATTTGTTTAGAGGCGAGGTTAGGATTTGGTATCCTAATAGCAAGGTCGATTTTGGCGATAGAAGAAATGCTTTGTTATTTTGACTTGCAAAGGAGTGGAAAATATGTGGCTCGCATTCAAACATTGAAGCATGAGAAACCGACACAAGAAAATGTGAGTCTCCATTTCGATTGCGTGGTTATCTCATGGTCAATAATAAGTGGAAGTTTAATGTGATTATCGGAGAACACAATCATGATTTAACTCCAAAGTTGGTCGGTTATCCAATAGTATGTCGGCTACTTCAGGATGAGAAAACTTGTATCTTCGACATGACTCTGAATTTGGTACCTCCCAAAAACATTCTTGCAACATTGAAGCGCAAAAGACCAGAGAGCACCTCTAATATCAAATAAGTGTACAACAAGCGCTATCAAACGAAGTTGGCCATTCAGGAGGATCGAACCGAAATGCAACACCTTCTAAAATTTCTTGATGACAATAATTATGTTTGTAGGCACCGATGACGTGATGATGGGGAAATTGTTAGAGACATTTACTGGAGTCATCCCGACTCCATTAAATTGTTCAACACGTTTTCTACCGTGCTCGTAATGGATTCAACATACAAAACCAACAAGTACAGGCTTCTGTTGTTGGAAATTGTTGGTGTTACATTGACCGAGAAGATGTACTCAGTTGGTTTTGCATTTCTCGAATGTGAAAAAGAAGACAACTTTAAGTAGGCGTTAGAGGTGTGTCGGTCCATGTTGAAGGACCAAGAGGATATGCCAAAGGTAAATGTCACCGACCGTGATACGACTTTAATGAATATCGTTGCAATCGTATTTCCGACTTCTTCCACGTTACTTTGTAGGTACCACATTACAAAAAAATGTGAGAAGTTGGGTTAAACCTACTGTGGGGTCGAAACAGGTAGCGGGTGAAGATGGAAAGTTGGTAAAATCCGGTGTTATTGTGGAAAAAATCATGGCTGCATGGAATGCTATTGTTAATGCATATACAAAAGAGATGTATACTAATGTTGTTTTACAATTCAGAGCTGTTTGTGAGAAATATCTGAATCTATTGAAATATGTGGAGAGCATAATACTTGATCAGGTGAAGGAGAAATTTTTTTGTGCATGGACTGATCAGGTTATGCACCTCGGACATACAACATTAAACCGAGTTGAATCTACACATGCTTGTCTCAAGAATTGGTTGGAAAATAGCAAGGGCGATTTGATTGCGAGTTGGGAAGTCGTGAACCATATGATCATGAACCAGCATAATAAGATACAAACGACATTTGGTCGCAGTATCACGGTGTTGGAACACAGGTTCAAGGAGAATATGCTATATTCTTAATTGATCGGTAACATATCTCGGGTGGCGCTTAATTATATTTTCCATGAGGCCACAAGAGCATCAACCATGGGTGATGACGCCTCAAAGTGTGGGTGCACTATTGTGAAAACATATGGTCTCCCATGTGCTTGTGTGATATCCAAGGCGAGTGGTAATGTCCGATAGGTATGAGCGAGGTCTATAATCATTGGAAGAGACTTAGTTTTGAGGATGGCGGGAAAATGAAAAGTGAAATCAAATATCTCCATCCTTACCGAATGAGAATTAGTACAAGCGAGATTTTTGAGAGCCGATGACGCCACAAAGCTCCAAATCAAAGAAGAGTTGAGAAAAATTGTGTTCTCGGAGACCACAGATTTGAAAACTCTATCCCAACCGATAAAAACAAAAGGTGCACCGAAAAAGTTGAAACCTACACCGACCGACAATTCAACTACGAGAAATCCTTCATATTATGAACATGTTGACAAGGTATTTCCAGACTCACCTACACCGAAATCTCAAAAATATGCTTCCAAAGGTGCCCGTATTAGAAAACCACCGCCTACACCGCCTCCATCAAAAATACCTTTCATCGATCGCATGTCGATTTTCATGCACAAATACGTTGAAAGGATCGTGAATGTGGTCAGTGATGGTAATTGTGGCTTTCGAGCTGTATCTTGTTTGCTAGGTAGCCGTGAAGATTATTATAATATGGGTTTATACCTATTTTCACCCACGATATACGGGGTTTGAAAATTTGGTTCCCACCAAAAAAAAGTTCAAAAGTTACCTTGACAAATTTTAAAAGTTTCATTTTACCTTTAGGAGCCCACACCAAAAGGCTGATGGGCTTATTTTTGTTAAATTTGTGTTTTGTTACTCCACGTCATAATTCCAATTAAAAAGAGAATGCCCTTAGCTCCATTTATCTTAAAATCCAAAATTATTTTGCAAGTCCATATTTCATTTCAGACCCTACGATTAGGGTTTGCTTTCTTCACCTTCATCCTTGCAAAGTGGTCACAAATTCATCTCAAAAGAAATGGTGTGTTTAATTTAGTGTTTCATCATGGGGAAATTTTGTGCAAAGGCGGCCATATGTATTATAGAGGAGGTAGTGAGACTATTGTTGAATTAGGACAAAGATAAATGGAGCTTTTTGAAAATTAGTCGGTTAAAGATTGGGGTATGAAGGTTTGAAACTATGGAGAAAGATTCCGAGCGGATGAAGGCTTTACAAATGTTGTTGATGATGTAGGAGTTGAAATTTGCTAACATTGTGGCTCTTGTAGGTTGATGGCCATCTTTGGGTGGAGCATTGTGAAAGACATGACCAAGTGCTATTACCTAATGATGACTTCACACCTCTAGTGGAGATGATAGTAGTGGTGATTATGTTGATGCAAGGCAATGTTTCAATGACAATGAAGGAAGAGAATTGGTAGAAGAAATTTGAACAAGTGGAGGTAGATGTTCGATTAGTGGAATATGGTGGAGATCGATGGAAAATCGGTGAGATTCAAGCGTTGTGCATCAAGGATTCCAAAAAGATGAAAGAAAACAAAAGACAAGGTCAGTCTTTGGTTCCAAAAGTGTCGGATCTTGTTCAAAGAGGCAAAGAGGGCTACAAGAAAATGTGAAGATGTGGATTATGCTAGTGAGGAACTTGAAAGTTTAGATCTTGATGAAAGTGACATGGATGACAAACCTTCAAGCCAAAGTATGAAGTTCGCATCAGCTGCTTAACAAAGACTTTCAATTCAAATTAGGTATGAAGTTCATTTCTTACGAGATTTAAAGATGCTATCGAGGGGAATTAGTCGATTAATGGTGAAAATAAAGTTTGTTAAGAATGAGAGTTGTAGGGTTAGGGTTGAGTGTAAAGTAAATGTGACTTTTTGGCATTTGTGTAGAAATCAGCCTCAATTACCAGATATATAGACTTATGATACCCACACATGTGCAGGTATTAAATAACAAGTCGCAATTCCAGTGGGTCTCTAAGTTGGTGGTTAGAAGGAAGTCAAAGGAAAGTTAAGGCATGCGAAATTATGTCACGAGCTTGACATAAATATTCAATAGGCATTACCAAAGGAAAGCTTGAGAGCTAAATCTATGGCTGAAGAAATAATTGAAGGTGATGCAAAGAACAATATAACATGTTATGGAGATATGCGGTGAGTTGAGAAAACATTGTCTTTGAACATTGTCAAACTAAACGAGAGACCACATCCAACACTACCACTAAGATTTGGTAGATTTTACTTCTGTTTGATGGATGCAAGTAAGGGTTTAACAAGGTTGTAGACCATTTATAGGGGTAGATGGGTGTCATCTTAAAGACACATATGGAGTGAGTTGTTAATTCTTTGTAGCAAGGGACCGAATAATATTATCCTTTGGCATTTGGTGTGGTGGAGACTGAGACAAAAAGAAAGTGGAATGGTTTATACAATTGCTAATGGAAGACATTGGAGAAGAGAAAGTATATTTTATTTCAGACAGCCAAAAAGGTACAAAGTGTCTTTGTTATTCACATTTATGATGTTAAAATGAAACTTATAGTAAACAGGCTCACGAAATATGCTGCATAGTTAAAGTTTATTTTACATCATTTGAGTACTTCATGAAATATTTGCATAGTTAGTTTATTTTCTGTCATTTTGAATTTTCTCAAACTGTTATCTGAATGTTGGGCATATGCAAGTACCTATATTGATGAAGAGCTTGTAGAACTGCAGTATCATAGAAGCTGATATCTTAGCTTGATCCAATTGCAAGATAAGTTCATACAGTCTATGTTCAACATTCAGTTTATCAACAGGCATTGCTTAATAGTTGCTAAAGTTACATGCTTTTCAGCAGTCTATGTCATAGAATTTATATCATACAATTATGTCAATACAGTTATCAACAGTATGTCATACAATTTATCAACTTTTATATAGATCATATGATCTATGTTCAACATTGATCCAATGAAACTATATCAATTGCTAAAAGTTACATGCTTTTTGTTGTCTTGCTATTATTTTTGGATTGTTAGTGTCTTTGAAATACTTTACAAATTGAACAGAAGTCGCCTCAGAACACCTGTATGCAAATTTCAAGAAGAAATTTGGAGGGAGCTGCCATTAGAGACCTATTAAATGGCTGCAGGCTACTTCAAGCTTGGGAGAAGAAGATGAATCAGCTTAAACAAATTGATAAGAGGCATGGAATATTGGCGATGGGAGTGCCAACAAAACATGGTTGTAAGCATTCATTTCATTTTACCCTAAGTGTGATGTTTGATGAATAACTTGAGTGAATATTTCATAGTACAATATTACAAGCTGGTAAACCAATGCTAATGGTGGGCCCGGATCAACACGATGTACCTTTGACCATTGGTGATGAAACGGTGGTAGTACCTCAAATGAGATATCAAGGAAGAAGAGAAGGGCATTCATGTTGATTGTGCACATATTATGCTATTTTGTAATTTCAATTTGAAGGTTTCCTGTTATTGTCATTTTGTTACTTTGACTATGTCGAGCAGAGTTGGCTTAAGTTATGTATCATGTTATTGTCATTTTGTTACTTGACTATGTGTCGAACTAGATTGGCTTAAGTTATGTATCATTCATTTGTCTTGGCTTAAGTTATTTCATTCCAAAATATTTAAGCAGTTGTAACTATGTCAGAAAGTTTACTTCATGAACTAAATATATTCCATAAAACCAAAACTCATAAGTATTATTCCATAAGAAAGAAATTACATAGAAATTAGAACATAAGCTACAACTTCATAATTTTACATGAACTAAGTAAGAAATAGACCAAGACAAATAAACCCAACTAAAACATAATTCAACTATTTTTAACTCATCAATATTTTTCTCCATGCTTCCATCTTGATGCGATATCTCTCTCTGGTTTGCTCATCCATTCTCTTTGAAACTACATCCGAATGGCCATTATCACCAAAATCACGAGAAAATTCATCATCCCAAACAAATGCGTGCGATCATCTCCTATCGAACTTACACTTCGATATTTTCTCGGGATTTGTAACCGATTTTGAAACAAAAACTTCATGGAACATTGTTGGCTACATTGGGGTACTCTACCATTTAAAGATAAGCTTGAAGTAGAACAAATTGGTTGACTCATGTTTATGAAATCAAATAAAAGTTAAAGATGAAGAGGAAAGAAGAAGTTGTGTTCTTTGAGATGAGATGATGCGCCCGTTGAAGTAGAAGAAGCCCACGTTGAAGATATTGCTCTAATTTGCAAGGATGAAGATGAAACATGGACTTACAAAATAATTTTGGATTTTAAGATAAATAAGACTAAAGGCATTACGGTCTTTTAATTGGAATTATGTGACGTGGAATAACAAAAAATACAAATTTAACAAAAAAAATAACCCATCGACCTTTTTGGTGATGTGGCCTCCTAAAATAAAAATAGAAACTTTTAAAATTTGTCAAAGTAACTTTTGGAACTTTTTTTTTTTTTTGGATTTTCAAATACACCCTTATAGAATTGATAAATTATTAACCCACTTATAATATTGTATGAGACACTTTCACGACAGAGTTGTGTAACACATAGAGTTATGCAGACGGTGTGTTGGAAGTAAGAAAAGTTGAGAAGCCACATCTTACTAGTACCGTTTAAGGTTGGATGTGCGGAGGACAAATGGATCTCTTGATTCCACTGAAATAGGTCATCTCATCATGCGTGAGAGGTGTGTGATAATCTGACCCATTACGGTTTTAGGACTTATTTTCCCTTTGCACTCTAATGTGGTGTCATTTGTGTTGGGTGGATTTCAAATCGACATTTATTCAAGTCTACTTGGCTTGGGATGTCCGAAATACCACCGATGTGTCAGTGCATATTTCATAGAAGCATGAACATTGGTTTATGGAAAGGATGCAAGAATACAACAAGTTGAGAAATAGATACATAAATAATTTGGGAAAAGTCGAAGAGGGGTGCGGTGGTGGATTTATCGCAACACTTCTTCGACTCTTTCAAGTAGTATATGTATCATTGTAATGTTAACCATTTTGATAATGTATTATGATGTGAAAATATATTCATTTTTGTAATTTGACAATTTGGAAAAAGTTGAATATATGAGATTTTCCTTTTGAGTTTTGTTCACGGTTTTCGAGTGCCGGCCATTTCTGGGAAGTTTACTTCGGTTTGATCTTAAGTGAAACCGAAATTCTTTCGGTATTTTACTGACACAAAGATAGAATTTTATGGTCCATGTTTACATCCTTTTACTATAAAACCCCCCTCTTATATTTTGCCATACAACAACGCAAAATCAAAAATGGACATCAAATTGAACATTGAATGGGTTCTTGAAATTGTCCATTTTCTCGTGACGAACCGTCTCATGGATTCAAGATCACGGTGCACCCCAATTGAAGAAGTACGAAAACTGCAGGGAACTTGTTCCTTACTGTGACGGTCGAAAGGTAAAAGATTAGTGTCGCTCAACATCGATCGACAATGAAAAATGCGGGTTCATGAGCCGTGAATGAAGAACAGCGATAATTTATGGGCTATGTGGATGACTTATCCAACTTTTCGTGAGAAAGTTCGACTAAAGTTAGATCGACTTTATCAAGAACCGTGTCGATGACATTATGAGGATGCTGGCGTCCACCAGATATTGATTTGTAATGTTCAATTTATGTTTAACTTTCGATTTGTATTTGCTAAGTTTATGTATCTTTGTTAGAAAATAAAATGAATTTTTTTGAATTTGTGTTTTGAACGAAACTGAAAATATAGTTACGGTTAGATTCCATAAGTTAAGTTCCGATTTGTGGCAAAATACATCAGATGATGGTGCGTCCCGAAGATATATTTCTGATTTATCGCTCGCCATCAGTCGACAATGAAGGAAATCTGCAGTTCATGAACCGTGAACTGAAGAATGGTGATAATTTACGGGCTATGTGATCGACTTATCCAGCTTTTCAGGAGAAAGTTCGACTCGAGCTAGATGCGACTTTATCAAGAACCGTCGATGACATTATGAGGATGCTACAACGTCCACCAAGATATTGATTTGTAATGTTCAATTTATGTTTAACTTTCGATTTGTATTTGCTAAGTTTATGTATCTTTGTTAGAAAATAAAATGAATTTTTTTGAATTTGTGTTTTGAACAACCCGAAAATATAGTTACGGTTAGATTCCATAAGTTAAGTTCCGATTTGTGGCAAAATACATCGGATGATGGTGCGTCCGAAGATATATTCGATTTATCGCTCGCCATCGATCGACAATGAAGTAATCTGCGGTTCATGAACCGTGAATGAAGAATGGTGATAATTCTGAGCTATGTGATCGACTTATCCAACTTTTCGAGAAAGTTCGACTCGAGCTAGATGCGACTTTATCAAGAACCGTCGATGACATTATGAGGATGCTACAACGTCCACCAAGATATTGATTTGTAATGTTCAATTTATGTTTAACTTTCGATTTGTATTTGCTAAGTTTATGTATCTTTGTTAGAAAATAATTTTTTAATTTGTGTTTTGGCAATCGAAATATAATTCGGTTAGATTCCATAAGTTAAGTTCCGATTTGTAGCAAATACATCGATGATGGTGCGTCCCGAAGATATTTCGATTTATCGCCGCTCCATCGATGACAATGAAGGTAATCTGCAGTTCATGAACCGTGAACAGAAGAATGGTGATAATTTACGGTATGTGATCGACTTATCCGACTTTTAGGGAGAAAGTTCGACTCGAGCTAGATCGACTTTATCGAAGAACCGTCGATGACATTATGAGGATGCTACGTCCACCAAGATATTGATTTGTAATGTTCAATTTATGTTTAACTTTCGATTTGTATTCAGATAATGGTGCGCCCCAAAAATATATTTCCGATTTTAAAGAATATTTTAAAAATTTCATGAAATATTAGAAAAAACATGGGGTAGAATAAGAAATTCACTTGCCCTTAACCTAACAAAATAACATCACAAAAACCCACAATAATATTTCATTCTCTGTTTACTTTGTGTTTATTGTTATTTTCAATTTATAGAAAATATATAAATTATATAAAAGATAAATGAAAAGGCATAAATGACATAAATTGATATATTTTTTCTCAATAAACGACAAGAATTATATAAAAGACAAATGAAAAGTTTGAATTTTATTATCAATAAAAAATACATAAATTAAATAAAATAAAAATTAAAAGTTTAATTATTAATATCATAAATATATGTTTTTAGTAATAAAAATATATATATTTGTAAAATTATCCGAGTAAATCAATCCAATTAAAACTTGATTTTAATAATATTTCAAAACAAATCTATATAAGTATTGCACCAACCCCACCAACATAACAACACAAAAACCCACAATAATATTTCATTCTCTGTTTACTTTGTGTTTATTGTTATTTTTTCTTGTTTTTTAAAGTCATAAATGGATTCTTCACCACCTCTTACTCCCCCAACTTCGTCATGTACTGGTGGTACCACATTTCCGTCACCTCCTACGCCACCAAGACTAAACAAGAAACATACATGAAGTAATTGAGATTAGTCAAATGGTTTCATTATCGTCTGATACTCCATCACCCCAACCGGCACTAAAGAGGAACAAGGAAAGAGATATACATTTTATGGATGAAATAATTGAGATTTGCCAAATGCGTTTGCAGCTGTTTCGTTGTG
The DNA here is from genome assembly GCA_021764765.1 of Vicia sativa. Lineage (NCBI taxonomy): Eukaryota > Viridiplantae > Streptophyta > Magnoliopsida > Fabales > Fabaceae > Vicia > Vicia sativa. The sequence continues at coordinate 194,629,822 of CM038795.1, read as the reverse complement.
AGAATTCTGAAAAAGCCTTGCATGCAGACAGAAAAAGGAAAATAAAAACTTTAATGTCACTTCGATAATAAGAAGTATGGTTTTGAATTGCCCCCGTTGATGATACTATCTTCATTGTGGTTGCTCCTACCTCTTTTGTGGCCATGTTCATGCTAAATATTTTATAGGATTAAACAATGTTTTGGTCTTGTGTGTTTTTGATTTTATCTTTGTATTTTATTTTTCTTAAAATATTTTTTTGGTGTTAATTCCTAAAGTTAAATCCATTGGAAAATCAACAGATTTTTTCTTCAACTTTTCTTTTTTTTTCAATTTCAATTTAAAGACTAAAATTAAAGAATTATCACATTTAGATATCATTTTAAGAAAATAAAATACATAGATAAAATAAAAAACACATAAATTCACGACATTAAACCAACACACTATTTAATATTATTTTTATTTTTTTATAAATACATATATATAGATGGACGATGTGCTATGTAAAAAGGTTTTACACGGATAGCAATGATGATCATAAATTTAGCCAAATCATATTATTATTTTTATAAAATCAATATGATATAACAAAACAATATATATTTAGTAAATGAGGGTGTAAAAATTATACATTTTATTTAAACTCTAATATAAGATTTTATATTAGAAATTATATTTTTATATATGTCATGCAATTTATGGAAGAGTAAATTTATAAAGAGTAAAATATGTTGACCGAGTGGTTGAGTTCTTGACTATAGCAAATTTTATGTAAAATTTTAAAATCTAAGTATAGTTTTACAATTTCTTTTTAAATATTTTAGCAAAGTCTCTCAAACTTCAACCAAGATGATATTCTCTTTAGGATAGATTTTTAGGGATGAATTAGTTTTAAATTGTTAAATAATTAATTAAAACAATACATTCACAATTCACTAGTGTTTTTGTTTAAATTCAGTCTACTCCAATTTATTAAAGATAATATACATCTAAATTAATATTATTCATTTAAATATCCAGTCTAAACTATTTATTAAGGATACTATCCATTTAATTTTTTCATAAATATTATTTTATTGGATGCATATACATTTATTTATAAAATTAATTTTAATATTTAATTTTAATTAATTCTTTTAACTTTATAAAACCTTTTTATAAAAAATTCTACAATAAATTCGTGTGTGTTTATTTGTTAATTTAGAAACTTATATGCACATATTTCGTTACATGACGTGAATTGGTTGGATAATCAATACTTGTGATGGATAACGATGAATTTGAACTTTCAATACGGTTGAAAAGGCTAACATGTAAGGTTAGTATTCCAAAACTCATGTCATTATGTGGAGAAAAGTGAATGAATTTGAAATTATGTACATTATTCGATGTATCTTTTATATTAGACGGTTGTAATAACCCCCTATTTTCTAGGCGTGTGATATGAAGAGCCATTTGATGCATCTTGCCTTTGGTTCGTCGATGCTCGACTATATGGTAGCTACGATGCTTTACAAATAATTGATGAATTATAATTTTCTCTAAGTGGTCGGTGGGAGCCATTCGTCCACCAGGAGCGATTGCCTACAAGTTCTTGCCTTTGTATGAAATTGCAAGGGTTTTCGTAACCGTGTTCGTAGATCATTCTTTTAGTTGTTCTGAAAATTCGAGAAAGTTCTAACTATTTCTTGAAATTCACGCCTTTAATGCATTTACTCATTAGATGTAGTTTCAAAGGTACTCTCATAATGACCTTTGGGGACAAGGTAGATGCATTCATCAAGAGATATTTATCTACAACAGTTGTGTGTTTACAAAGTAACGACCATCTCAGAGGATATGGCGAAAATGTGGATGATGGGCTTTTTCAAATAGTTTGGCTACCCAGAGCATTAATTATCAAGATGAAGCTTCGGGAAGTGCTCAAATGGCTTATCGACACCCGCTTGTTGGTGGAACCTCGTTTCTAGGAAGAACATAATGTTATTTTTGGTACATTGCGAAGGCACTTGGCTTTCTTCATAGTTGACTCAATTATTTATAATATGCTAACTTTGGTAATACTTATCGATTAGATGAAGAATGTGAAAGCTATGTGTTATCTGACGAGGATCCACCCACCTGCGATTAGCGGATCCTTCAACTGCTTCAAGCAGTTGTTGCTTCTTCTCCCTTGGGTATCTAATACTTTTGATGTTTTAAATGATCCTCAAAGGTTGTTGTATGCATTGAGTCCTCTAGCTCTTGCACATTTTCAGTCCAGGCCCATTCCTCCAAAAAACACTAGGGGTATGCTTATTTTAATAGAAGTTGAAAGAGAGAACTTGTTAAGAAAGAAGTTTGGAATATCTATGCAATTTCTTCTGTATGGAATGAGGTGAAATAGAGGAGAGAGATAGAGAGTAAAAAATAGTGGGATCCATTCAAATATTCTCTCTCTAGAGTTGTGAAGAAGTTGCACCAAAAAGCAAATGAACATGCTATATTTTGATATTCAACTAAATTAGCCTTTAGCAATTAAACTTGTTTTATTACTACATATTGTATCCAATAACAATTCTAATGAGATGAAATTAATTCCACTAAAATTTTATAGTTATTTATAACATTGCAGTGAGCTTTTTTCTCTTCTCTATAAACTAATTTAATTATAACAATTAAGTAAAATAAATTAAAAGTTAAAGAATTTAAATTAATATACGTTTTAATTAAGGATTTTAAAGTAATTTTAAAAATAATTCATACTTCTTTCTTCTTTTTCTTCTCTATTTCACTTATACCAATCAACTTATCAAATGAACTCTATTATTTCTCACTTATTTCTCTTTCTTCACACTTTTTCACATATATATCTTCATACTTTCTTATCATAGCAAACACACCTAGGTGTTCCTTAAAAGAATATTGTTCCTATTTAGCTGACCTAACCGGTGTGCTCTTGAAGAAGAATATTTTCAACTTAGAGGCTTCTCCAATAACTTTGGTATTTTATTGTCCAAAGTACGGGTGCATAGAGGATGTTTATGTGGGTTCTTTATCATTGATTTCTCTACCTAATCCTGGAGGAGAACACGATTTCTCAATCTCCCTCGAGGCTCTAGGGAGGAGTTTGTCACTTCTTTCTCTTATTTTTTCTTGTTGCAATTTTGAGCTTCGTCTTTTCTCAATGTGATCAGCTTAGGTGAGGTTGGCTTATATTTAACAAGGTATATTGCATGGTGTTTCCTTTGAGGCATGTTGCGTATACTTTCTTTAAGATGACGTAATTTATTATTGAGATTCTATTACCTAATAAATTTATAGATGGCTCAACAATTCATTTGCACCTTTGTATTCTAATATTGGTTCACAACAATTTGAAATAAGGAAAGTTTTAGTTATGGAGATGGTGGTAAAGTATATTTGATCTAAGGCATTTGAGTAGATAATGCAAACCTCGAGGAGGTTGGAGTAAATCTGGATATAGCAGAATATTCACTATGAGATCCGTAATACCTTGAGGAGGAGGTGGTTGATTAATAGGAACATGAGCAGCAGCAGTGGCTGCATAAAATGTTCCAGAACAAAATAACTTTAGGTCTAGATATTATTGAAAAATTTGGCAGTTATAAATCTTGGAAATTTAGGAAATCAAGGTTGATTCATTATTTCAATAAGTCAAATATGGTGGATATATTGTGTGATTTCGAGAACTTTGATATGATAAACTAAAAGGTTTTGAATGGATGTATCAAAGAGAGATACGTGATTATAGAAAATGCAGGAATCAAAAGTAGATTATATTACTACAACATTGTTCTATTATAAAACCATATTTAGTTAGAAAGCAAGGTTGCAATGGATAATAATGGATCA
>CM038795.1:194563638-194625885 GCA_021764765.1 Vicia sativa | reverse complement strand
TGATTATCTGATTACATAATTTTATCGTTTTATTTTTGTGTCTATTCTTTGCAACAAATATCCACCACCTAAAAGCGGATATGATCTTGAGAAAGGATTGACAATCTTCTTTATATACGATATAATGACGATGTAATTGAAAACCAAAATCATTTCATATCTTATTTTAATTATTTATTTATTTTTCAATTACATTAAATCAAAATCACTATATTTGTCATCTTAATCTGTGATAGGCAGCAAAACTCAATTATTTTGATGAAGAATTTAGTCACACACATTATTATGAGATATTAATTCATAATTGTGCGAAGGGTTGTCTGATTTCAAAATAAAAATCATCCAAACTCAACCCCAACACCCCCTATCTATATATTCATTTTTCCGAAGCTCTCCTTAAACCATCTAATATGATCACCCTTCATCAGTTCATCTTCATTGTTATCAACACAACCAACTCATATGACTTTTAATTTTCCACAACTCATTTTCCACATTATCTACGAAAATCATCCTAAGTGATGTTGATAATTTGAAATAAATTTGATTAAAAGATTATCCAACAAAATTAACACAAGCCAAATAATTATCTTACCAAAATATCCACTTTACCAAACTGATTTGCCATAAATCAACAAAGGATCCAATACTGCAGAATCTGTAACATCAAGTTGATGGAAAACCACATCACCAGGAAGTGCAAGCCTTCAGTCTCTCAACAGCTTCAACACCCTCTTTTCATCTCTTTGCAACACCACTTTGATGCCATTTGAAGCCAATTGCTTGCATATTTCAAATCCATTCCTTTGTTTGCTCCTGTCACAATCAAAAGCTTCTTCAACCAATAAAACAAATTATTTTAATATATGAATTATGAAACTTATGAGTCATAAATGTTAGAAATAAAATGTGATAATTTATCGTTGCTTCTGCCATTGGTTTGTTAATACAAAGCTGTAAAATTGTGTTATATATATATATATAGTCATGCTAATGTTCAATGTACTAAGTTATAATTGAATCCATTTAAATTAAATTTATAGACTAAACTATAATTGAAAAGTTTGAAAATCAATATAGTTATTTATTATAGACTAATTTAATCAAATCAGTCAAAAATAACTCATATATTTACATGAATTATTTAGTTGGTAAATTTTTTTATATTTTTATATTTTTTCCTAGTGCTAAATCTGCTATTTTCAGGTGAAATGGATTGGTGACATGGCAAATGAGTTGGAAAATAAACATTGATCAATAAATTTTGATTAGAGTTTAAATTCTTCTAAATTTTGTTTTAACTTAATCTGTCATTTTGGGATTGAAACCACTGCACTCACTTCTATCTCCTCTTCACAGACTTTTTAAATATTTTGAGATAAGTCCATCTATAAAAATGAATGAAAAATAAATCTACTGGTTGGTTGCTGTACTGCAGTGACTGGCAAATTTCAATTGCAGTGGATCATAGTCCTTGTTTTTAGTTAAGTGAATGCTTGACGTTGAGAAAGAGAATTGGTGATTTGGGTTTGAGAATAATATCATCGTAGAGCCGCCTCAGTCACACTATAAAGAAGAAGTGAAATACATTTTATCTTGTTATTAAAGCGAGTTGAGTTAAATAAGATTGTCATAAAAGTAAAGATTTATTACTCGGTGTTTAAAATACTAAAAGCTATAATTTTATTAGTTTATGATTTGAATCAACATATGCACTTTGTTATTTATAAGAACTAGCGTTTTTTTATTATCTCGAATTATCAAGAAAATCGAGGGTTTTTAGTTTTTTAAATAAAACTGCTACATTATTTACAAACATTGATAAAATAATTTGTTTACAAACTACAATATTTATCCATTATTACATTCTTAACACGTAAACAAATTAATTGTCCATGAAAATCATATGTTGGATCTTCAATTTTGATACTGGACAAGATCAAATGTTGAAAAATTTTTCTCCTAAAATACAAAAGAGAAGACAAAAATTGGGTCGATAAATAAATAATTTTCGCTCAAATATATATTTAAGAACACAAACCTAAATCTAAATAATTTTATCAAAATATAGACTTTAGATATGCAAAATCATATAATTTTAGGGTAGATCAAATGGGTGTTGAATGTTCTATTTTGTTTGCAATTGTTTCTAATATGAAAAAAAATGGTTACACAAAATGTTTGATAAAACACTCTCGCTTCAAATAAATATTTAAGAACACATCTTAAATCCAAATATATTCCAAGATATAGATTTTTGATATTCATATTATAATTTTAGGGTAGACCAAATGACGAGTGCAAGATATTCTCATGACTTTAATTGCATTTGTTTTATATATGAAAAAGGATTAGATAAAAATGGTCGATAAATAAATAATTTTCGCCCAAAAAATATTTAAGAACATAAACCTTAAACCTAAAATGATTTTCTCTTTCACAATCCATCAAAGAGAACTATTCATGACAAACACTTTTGCAAACCTTAAACTCCATGATGTTTCTTGGGGAGAATTTTGATATTCAAATGCTTTATAATGAAAGTTATTTATGTTTCACGGGACTAATGGTAATATCTTGAGCGTTGATAGTTATGAAATGGATGTCAAGGATTTGATTAAGGATTTGATAAATATCTCACTTTAACGCTAAATGTTCCCGCTTTTAGGAAAACCGACGAAAGTTAGAACATTTAATTTACAAAAAAATACAATTAAAATCTCAATTTAACGCTAAATTTTCCTTGGTTTTTAGGAATACATGTTAGAACATTTAATTTACAATACAAATAAAATACAATTAAAAGAGAGATTAGATCGACGTAATATGCATTGTAATCATATCACTAGAATAGTAATGATAAGCTTATATTTGGTTTTTAGGAACACCAAGAGGTTAGAAAATTTATTTACAAATAAATAAAATTAAAAGAGACGTTATAACACAACATGACACATGCATTGAAATCATATCACTATAATTACAATGATCACTATATTCAAGTCGTAGTATCTCTTTTCAATTATCAAAGAGGCTTAAGCTATTTAAACGCCTTATTACCAACTCGTTGGTCTTCAAACATTGTTTCAAAGTGTTTTTCTATTTTCAACACCTCATTAACAACTCTCTATGTCATGCTCTTTGTTTAAAACAAATGTTGTTAATAAAGAAAAGTTGTTAACAAACAAATGTTGAATGATTACTTTTCATTCTTCATGGTCCCATATAACTAATCTCATTAAATACTTGATGAATGACTGTTAAAGGTCCGGTCATGATGAAATCATCCAATCCTATGTCAATGACTCTAATTTCTTCATTACTCCACTGATTATGACAATCAATTTCAGAGTTTGGTAGTTGTGTTAACATTATAAATTCATGAATGTTTATGCAACCTCTCACCGAATTTATGCCAACTAAAATAAGCTCTAGTCCCGCTTCTACTCCTAATTGCAAAATTTTGTTTACAACTTAGTGAAAAATATTTTCCAAAGAGAGAAAGACTTGAAAAACTTATTTGATATACAAGTATCACTTGTTATTCTCACCTACAACATCACAGCTTTACTCCTCTATCCATCAACTTCTTGAAGGAAATGATAACATTTTGGAGGAAACGACTTTCCTCATACCTTGTGGAAGAGTTCTTTATGAACTTGTCTCAAGATATGGGTAGTTAGGATAATGTCAAGTTGAGTCGACTGAGAAGTTTGAATTTGTTGAGTAGGTTTTTTGTTGTGTTACTTTTTTATTATTAATGATATATTTTCTTGTGCTATTATTTCTATTCTTGTTTACTAATAATAAAATTTTTGAGAATTACTTGAAATTCGCACTTACAATACAATGTCAACACTGGTGTCCTAACACCAACATAATGTCGAGATAATTGTTAAGAGATTTGTTTCACAACAAATTTGAGAAGAAAATTATGCAGGAAAATAAAGTGTTGAAAGTAAATTAACACAATTAATTGTTAACTCAATTCGTGCAACGTCACAAGGAATCCACTATGATAATATTAATTCAAAGCCTAAATAACTTCAATTTACAACTTCGCCTAATCACTATTCTGTGCAACTTTACCTAGAAACTCCTAGATATGACAACCCATGCTCACTTCCAATCACCTAAGTGATACCTACAATATAAACCTTGTGACTAGAAACAAAAGAACCAAATTAAAGATTACACTTTCAATAAACAATTTAGTTTTGCTTAAAACTTCAACTAAGAACAAGAATCAACTCTTTTCTTAAAATCTCATGAGGAAAACAATAACTTGATAAACTATCAATAATAATCCTACCCAATGTATCAAGATACATGAGTGACATACTAAGAAAATACAAAACCATAAAATACTCCCAAAACCCTAAACCCTATGTTGCACCCATGATATCTTCAATGTGAATTGTTGCTATTTTATGTTTAGAAAGTACTTATTTATAGACTCTAGCAAAGATGGGCTTGGACTCTTCAAATCAAATTGAATGTTCTATTTTAAATCAGTTGTACGATGTTCACATGAAAATAAGAATAATCTTCAAAGTTTCTTAAAATTTCAAAGATGATTTTTAATGAAATCAATCGATTATGAAATTGTCCTAACAAAATCAAATCAAATTTGTCAAGAGATATAACTACAAGACCGATGTATAATAGACCAAGATGTCAAGACATCTAGCTCAATATCTGTCAGTATGCATGACAATAGAACATGTCACGACTATTGGTCAAGTTTTTGTTACATCTGCTCAACAGCTTATAATCGCTAGAAAATTTATGCCAATCACACAAACCATAAAAACTAATAATTTCTCCTTGGCAAATTTTGGCAAAACAACCTTAGCATAATTAGTCTCGAGAGAGGAAAAAACCACAACCAAAACAAAAGCTACATACAAACACATAAACTTTGTACAAACTACAACAAAAATATATCGAGATCATATTGTAGTTACCAACACCATCTTAAAAACTCAAGATGTTCATACATGTGGTCCGACATCACACAACATAACTACAATATAGCACATGAGAGCTAAACAGTAATGTGCATGTCCAAACCCCGTCGCACATGACCAAGATTCCCATCAAGGTAAACCCCAAATCACAAGAAAATCCAATATGAACTACCCAATTTCATATCGGAGGCACGTAATAAGATAACAACCTCACATTAGAGCTTCATAGCTCCAACAAGCATGATGTTAGAACATCCGGTAAGACATCTCGCATATAGATCACCAACAACAATAGCAGCAAGAGAAGCACCAAACTAGCATGACATACTATAATTCTCCCTAAATATTTGCACACATCATAAACCATAATCACTACTCTCTCCTTAGCAAAGAATATAATACTATCAACATGTCAAGACATGTGTCATAACACCAGATACACAAAAGTACTAATATTTTACTTCCCTTTAGCCAAAAATTGACAAAAAAATTAGAGAATCAGAAAACAAATTGAAGTACACATCATACAGGCAAGCAATAAACTCATATAGAAACACAAAACTTGTAGGGAAGCACAAATCGAAACACACAAAGGCATATGGAAACACACAAATATTAGGTGGAAACAAACACAAATTTGATCAACTGCAAGTGGTCTTCCACCTCTTTCCCATATCAAAGATCCTTTTGCACTTTTTGATGTTGTCACCACTTTTCTCATTAATAGAAATTTGTATAGGAATATCATGCCTCATAACATAGTAGGAAAAACATAGTATCTCAGTACCCCACATATGTAATTGCTATAATCCTCAATAGTTCAAATTCTAATCCCACTGCTTATGTTCTCAATTTGATTTACTTAGACATAACAATAAGTTATCCCTTGTTGTACATATGCTCGTACTAGCAACCTTCCTTCAAAGAATATTCTTGATAAGTTGATTATGACTATTAAGATTCTTATTTCAACTATGTTGAATGAGATATCCGATATCATTCGATCTTCACAAAGTAATGTCATGACATCATATTTGACATTATGATCCTTCAACATCTAGTCAATCCTCATCACCGAGAACAACCTCCTTGTTCCACCATACTAGATTTCAGTGAGCACATATCCGCTTTCTTATTGAAATAGAAATCGATCGCTTAGATATAAATATCTATTTATCTAATTTGACCTAATTGATGCAGTTCAAGACCCTAATTTCTTGAATAATAGGACACATCCTTGGTTCAATCATATAAACAAGACATGGATTTGATATTTTCTTATTGGATTTAGTGACGCCTTTCTTCATTAAGATGGCTTGAAATCAATTTCTGGATTGTTCTATCCGACTTGTAGTAGAGATATTTTGTAACCCGAGAAATCAATGATCTAAAACTTGTGAATCTACAAATTACATTCCTTACCACCTCACCAATCAGAACAATGTTCCAACATTGTCTTCAACATCCATCCTTTATTCAAGAATTGAATCACATTACTCATACACATAGATTCCATTGTTATTCCGCTTTGGAGTTAAAACTCATAAGCTCTTTTTACTTGAAGAGTAACCAAAATTTCCTTTCATCCCTTATGGGATCCTTTACCCTTTGATCTTTTCAATTAAAACATAGCATTTACTTCCAAAGGTATGAAAATATTTGATTGTAGGCTTCCTTCCTTCCATAACTCATAGAGAGTAGTAAGTCTTCCTCTCAAAGTGACCATGGTATGAATATAGCATGTAATATTCATAGCTTCAGCCTAAACTCCACAATTGCTTAGCGAAAGCATAACCTAGCCGATTCCTCAATAAATGTAGTCTTTTGCTCAATAATTCTATTTTGCAGAGAAGTGATGGAATAAGGAAACTCATGACCTGATACTTCGTAGTCACAAAATTTAAGCATTTTTCATTCTCAAACCCATGTCATGTTCACTCTGACCTTGACAATCAAACTATTCTTCCTCTTGAATACTTTGACACCGATTTTTGAAGACTTCAAAAGAATCTGATTATTCTCTAAGAAAATTCATCCAAGTATACCAAAAAATCATCTATAACAACATATACATATCTTTATTATCCTAAACTAGATTATATCCAAGTTAGGTTCCCTAAACCCCAAATCATCATTACATTATAAGCCTTACATTTACGTAGTACACTAAGATAGTGATAGCTTGACATTTAGTCTCTTGGGATTCGATAATCTTTAAAGCTATACGCCGAGGACTCAGATACTTAAGTGTCTAGATTCCTTAAGACACACAAAGTCGGATCATAGAGGTTTTTCAACATAAAATCACAAATTCAAAGGGTTAATATAAAATGGGGAGATTGTGAAGAATACATCTTATATATAATTTTGATGAAGACAAAGATTATCAAAGAAGAAATGACCAAAAGTATCATGCACATCAATGATGAAGTTAATCAAGAAGTGGAACATAAAAATTCAAGTGAAGATGGATACAATGAACTTCACCAATGTGAATTTCAAGATGGTGTCTCAAAGTGAGAACTTGAGTTTCTCCTCATGAAAATCTATGAAACAAGAAAGCATATGGCCATAAATAAGTGTTAGGCAATAAACGTAGCAAAGAACCTTTAAAGAGTGTGTAAGGTAACGCCGATCTAATCACATGGATTAACGGTTGAAAAAAATTCTACCTAAAATTTCTTTAGACTTTATGGCGTTGTCCTTATTAAGGTTAAATTTAAAATCAAAGATACTTAATTGTATTAATATTGTTTCATTTTTCCGAATCATCTATCATTATTAGAACAAGTGGGGATTGTTGTAAATTATTAATAATTAATAATAGTTAATCACCATGGGTGTTTCAAATGACAAGAAAATATGCATGTGAAGTTTGTATTTGAATTTAAAATACGCAACACTGTGGAAGTGTTGTAGTAGGCGATTAGTATTTTAATCAAATAGATGACACTTTGTGGAATAGTAGAATGCAATAGAACAACCTTTAAAATTGTTGTAGGAGAAACAATGCAACATTTGAAAAGTGTTGTTAGAAATAAACAATATAATATTTAACAAAAGGCCGAAGTGTGTGTTTTATCAAGAATGTAACCTATTCAAACATCACATGTTTTCCTTATAAATTTAGCATTCTAAATTAATATATTAGAAAAACATATCTCTTCACACAAAATTTTAGATTTCAATTCTTCACACTCGAAGCCACCAATTTATGCAAACCGAGTATAGGTAATTATCTTGGAGTATTCATATGTTCCAACCTAAGACATTTGAGAGTGCTTAAATACTTATAAATTTTTTTATCCCATTAATGATTCTAACCTCAAACCATTTTTATTTACTATTAATTTTCCAACATCCTACATTTATTCGTAAGAATGTAAAGCAAGTTTAAAATTACAACATCACAACTTATTACATGAAAAACTCTTCAAAACCTCAAGATTGCTCAACCTATCATAACCATTTACTATTCCTAATAATAATTATATTCTCAAGGCGAAACTAACCTTGATGATCAAATGATTTCTCTTCAACGCGAGAAAAAGCGCACTTAAGGACTACCATCTTGTAGTATCGCCAATTTCACAATAGGCCTAGCACCTTCATGATGTCAAAGCACCAATACTACGAAATATATCTGTTTTGATAAAACCTTGAGAAATAGCATTTATGCTAAAAGAAGGATATTTCTTAGCCAAAACTCTTTGTGCATTAATAATGATGAAATAGTATGCTGAATTTGTCAGGCCAACCTTTGCTTCATGTGAACCTCTTATAGTCCTCTAGAAATTCATTCATAATTTCATCGATTTTTCGTGAGATTTTCGATATCACTTAGTATTTCTTTAGGTCGTCTGCTTGCTAATATCTCAGTAAAACATTACACAAGGATAATTTTAAATATGTAGTTTCAATTATCATCTAGATTAGTTCATTTCATATCAACTATCAATGAAAAAGGATTGATTAATTCATACCTCTAATCTTCCGATAGATGAAGAAACATTGAGAATTTTTGGTAAGGTGGAATAATGAAGAAGGGGATTAAAATTGTGGTGAATTCTTTAGTTCCAAAATAATTTGTTCAAGGATTTTTTCAACTATTTCATATTTTCATAAAGTATTTTAGTCCAATCAATTTGATTAGGATCTACCTGCACCACCCAAAACAAGAAGGAAATAGAATATATTATATACTTTAACATTAATTCATTTCATCAAGAAATGCAAATTGAAATTCACTCATTTCTATGTAAAATTAATTTTCACCGATAATGCATTTTTATCGTATTATTTTAAATAAAAACCTAAACTTTTGAAGTAAACAGAAAATAAAAGGGGATGTAATCATAATTAACACCCAAAGCTGCCAAAGCCTCACCATTCACATGGGTCTATTCAGCATTGTTTACCTATGTATATAATTTCAAATATTTTCATTGAGTAAGAAAACAAAAGAACTATAATTCAATAAATTTTTATTATAAAATAACATGTTTTAAAGTTATCCTTCAACATGAAGAAAATGTGAAACATAATTGTGATTCTATCTGTTGAAACGATCAATTTTTCTGGAAAATTTAGTCTGACTATGTAATATTTTCATTGATTTAGTATCTAAGACTAAATTTCCATCTAAATAAAATGATGTGGAAATAGAAAGCGACATGGCATGTCACTTTAGATTTTTGCTACAACATGGTAGATTTAACCAATGGATGTCACCTGGGATTGAAAACAAAAACACATGTATATGCACAGATCAATATACATCAAAGGTGAAATATAAAATGATTTTAATTTCAATTGAATTTCAACTAGTATATGCAGTTATTATTATGAAATAATTATTGTAATTATTATCGTGGCTCACATGCTTAATCAAAAGCCTTCACCCACTATCCTAGAAATAAATAGAATTATGAGGAAGAGATTAAATCGTCACTATCATTAGACGGACAATTAAAACCTAGCATTCCCTCTAAAATTTACAATCCACTACAACTTAGTTTTCTCAAGCAATTTGGGGTTCTATATCCCTTAGAATAGGCTAGATTTTAAAATAAAATCATAACTAAGAAAGGGATAAAAAGAGTAAAAGGATCGAGAATTATCTCTCATTATTAGCATATATAAAATGAGAAAGAGAGATGAGCTGAAATACGTAAGAATTATATGTAAGAGTAGATATTGAAATGATTTCGAATAAGAATGAACGTTATTTATTTAAAGACATGAGTGACAAATAAGAAGTAGGCCACATTTAATAGTAAAGACCCTAGGGATGAGGTTAATGATAACCGACCTATATGTGAGTTCCAAAACACTAAACAATAATTAAGGCTAACCACGATTAAGTCCTTAGTGAAATTAGGTGGTCAAAAGACATGAAAATAACTTAAAATGATCGCGACTTAGGTCGCCTTTACAAAGGAATGAACATCTTGCTTCTTTACTAAAGAAGTGGTATCTCACCCACAAAAGAGTATGTATCTCACCCTTTATAAAATAATGGACATCTCACCTCAAATATGAAAACATCAATGAAAAGATCTTGCACAATTCAAACTTCTTTAAGCATTAGCCTTTTTGGCCTCGTGATTTAGAGATCCAAACAATCCATTTTTCTCATCAAGTATATTGATTTACATGCCCCATGCTCGAGGGATCGTATAGTCCGATATTTTTATAAATCATGTCACTCATACAAACCTCATGCTCGAGGGATTGTGCATACGTGTGGTATCGATTGTATGAAACCCCGATTGAAAAACTCAATTTTTAATATTCCTTTAAAATGTACGTGGCCGAGTAAGTGAAACCACAGGTTAAGTCAATCGTGCAATCCATAATCTACAATTAGGGTATTCAAATTATGAACAAGAGAAATGTGTTTATGAGCGATGAGATAAGTTTCATTGGGTCAATATTAAAGATCACCAAAAGGAGATAATATCTCAAGGTCTTTCTTTATGAGTCTTAAATACGTTTTATACTAAGACCATATCATCCACATATAATCATACTATTTATCTTTAGTGACCCAATATTAATAGAGTTCTCAATAAGTGTTACCAACGACACCCAATCCAACATGTAAATATTCTATGTAATTCTATCTTAGTTGCATTGTCAAATCTTTTGATCATCAATAATTAACATAATCTCGAGTGCTTATGTTTTGTATTTATCCTTATACGATGAACAATATTTAGTGATTTTTATTAGTAAAAAATGTTGGTTAGGAAATATTAAAATTTGGTTAATAAGTGATTAATTAATAAACATCCAAAATATTAAAATAACTGAAAGTAAAAGTTATTACACAAAAATTGGTTAATGAAATGATGAAGTTATTAATAAACGTCTAAATATTAAAAATAATTTAGTAGTAAATAAAATTATTAATGTAAAGTAAATGTTAAATTAATGAAGATATATAAAGTTGGTTAATAAAATTCATATATTAGCACAATAAAAGATTGTTAGTTAATGAAACACAAAATATTGATTAATCACACAATTTTAAATTCGGTATCTTTAATCTAAAAAAAAAAAAAAATTATATATATTTTAAAAACTTATAATTATTATCATATTTTATTATTCATCGCCCATGAACAACAAAATACGTATGATCAAAATATCATTTCTTTAAAATATAAACTTTACAAATAAAATCAATATTCACCCACAAAAAGCACGGCACTCCCTATTTATATTTTATTTTTGAAAGAAAGCAAAGACTAATCTTAAGGTTTTAAGGTTGGTAAGACCTCAATGGTTGTGATAGAAGGATATTATATAATTTATATTAGTTACTATTATTGTTATTGATAGAGGTACTTATTAGACTTATGTTATTAGTATTGTTATTGTGTTTTATTTATTTTTGACATTTTAATTAATGATCCATTAATATGTACTCTCTTAAGACATGGAAAGATAATCAAATAAAAATATTATCTTTATTTTAATTCTCTTAATTTTTAGTATTGTTCTTCTTTCTTTTCTATTTCAAACTCTAGTTTATAGTTTATAGTTAGAAAGAAATATCATCCTATGATCTACCATGACAACATTGGGGTGAGTTGACCCAACTTTTAAGAAAAATCAACCAATAATAACGAAGGATTGATATGTTTTGACCCATTGACGCCATAATTCAATTAAATACAGCGAGACAAATAAACAGGTATTAAAAGACTGTTTTCTTCTTTTTTCCTTTTCAAAATATGATTGGCCTTTCGTTTACTTTTTAAGCATTGTCCAGAGAATTAAAACCGATTTTTAGTTTACAAAATAAATTGAATTTAAAAAAAGAAAAGAAAAGAAATGGATGTGAGAAAAAGTGTAATTAACTTGTTCATTTTCAATCAAGAAGATGATAACAAAATTAAAACCAAATCGACAAACTATGAACACTAGAATTAGCATATGAATAAACGTTTAAATTAATACAACAATAATTGAATCAACAAAGCCAAAGAATTATTATCTTACCAAGATATCCACTTTACCAAACTGCTTTGTGATGAATTCTACAAACGATCTAATACTTGCAGAATCTGTAACATCGTTGATGGAAACCACATCAGGAAGTGCAAGCTCTTCAGTTTCTCAACAGCTTCAACATCTTCTCTTCATCTCTGCTGCCAACACCACTTTGATGCCATTTGAAGCCAATTGTTTGCATATTGCAAATCCAACCCCTTGTTTGCTCCTGTCACAACTGCAAGTTTTCAAACCAATAAAACAAATTATTTTAATATATGAATTATGAAACTTATGAGTCATAAAATGCATGTTAGTTGAAGAAAGTGAAGCAAATAAAATTTGTGGTACTATCTGTTTCTGCCATTGGTTTGTTAATACAAAGCTGTTGTAAAATTGTGTTTGTTTTCAGTTTTTAGTATATATATATATATATTTGAACTAATTACACTAATCCTTGTTTTACTGGCATTTGGTAATAAATATCGCTGACGTGTCAAACTTATAATTTTTGTTATAATTTTATTATTTTATTCCATTATAACTATTATTATATTTCCATTATATTAAACATTACAATTATAACAATTATAGTTATCCAGTGCGAAAAACCACACAACTACCAATCTTCAACTTGATTACTAAACCTTTAATAACCAAATGCCTTTTAATTACTACACAACTTTCAATTTTCAAAACTTTTCATGTAGCAGATCTCACTATAGAGCATAAATGGGTTTGTGTAAATTCACAAATTGCCACTTATTTTTTATTTCTCTCAAACTTGAATTCTATACTAAGGTAGCAGTTTATTATATTCAATTTTAATTTTTTGTCAATTGATTCTAGTAATTTTGTTCTCATATTATTTTTTTTTTTATTTGGTCCTTCTATTTGTAAAATTTGAAATTTTGTTCTTTTATTTTAGATTTTTTAGGATTTGAGCCTCCCACAAATTTGAAGGTTATTTTTAATGACACATAACACATACATTGATGAAGTGTCGTCCCAATTAATAGCTTAATTGTTCAATAAAACATTTTTATTTAAGATTTTTGTAGAACATATATATCATCAATGTGAACTCAATGTCGTTAAAAATTATCTTCAGATTTGCAGGAGGACTAAAATCCTCAAAAAACTAAAATAAAGGGACTAAAATTCCAGATTTTAAAATAGGAGGACCAAAATATAAAAAAATGGATAATAGAAGCACCAAAATTGTAATTAATCCTTAATTCTATTTAGGTATAATCTCTAAACCTTGAGTGGTCTTGTTTCTTCTATCAATGTATTAATACAAAAGTGTGGCTTAAATTCTTCAGTTATACGATAACTCATGACAGGAAATTCACCATTTTGTGATATATATCAAACAATTTCATAGTCATAAGTAAAGGGCCTCAAAAGTATAGTATATTATTGTATACCTTATATAGTTAGGCTTATATTCTCTAAACTCTATTTTGTTAATCTTACACCTAAAATTTTCATTTATCCTCTGAATAATTTGATTTCTATACTCAGGTAGCAGTTTATTATATTCAATTTTTTCTCCAATTGATTCTATTTAGGATAACCCTCTAACCCCTATATTTCTTTAATCTTTGCACTTGAGCTTTTCATTTATCCTTCTAAATAATTCGTTTGTTTTTGTTATGCATTCAAAATCATTTTATGGCTGCCTAATTAAAGTCAAGTATGACATCAATGAGTCAAAGGATTTGTGAAAGATCGTTGTTAGTGTAAATATTTATGGTCTCGTCACGAGTACTTCAAAAAAGAACATATAGAGATGATTTTGTTGATTCAAAGGTATGAATGTTGTATCTAAGTTTTAGATATAGTCCGTTTAATTACATCATTTAATATATGAATAAACTTTTCGTGATATGTTTTGTAGTTAGATATGATTCAAGTCGCAGTGCACTTTATTTGATTTCAAAATTCAAAGAAGAACTATCTCGTGGTGCTTCACGTAATGCACTTCAAAGTGTCAATTAATGATTTCTCTTTAAGTCTACTAATCATGATTTTAAATTGGTATTATATGGAGCAACTTTAAGAAGACTAAACTTCCCGATATTCCGTAGAATTATTTGAACATACATGGATTGGACGCTATAGTTGATGTAAGTTTCACTAATGTGTTAGTTGGTAAGGGCTTCCGGTTTTTCCGTTAATTTTACGATACTATGTGAATATTTGATCGATATTTAACTAACAAAATTTAATGTGTTTTATAGATATTCTTGGTGTTGTAACAGAGATTTCAATCACAAATCAATGCCGATAACAACAAGAGCAAGGTTGTTTTTAACATAACCGATATGAGATTAGATGCATGATTTTGAATGATCTTAGATTTAGCCCAACATATTATTGGCTTTCGTATTCGTGACAACAACATATTAACTTAAAAATCTATTTGAAAACAAGAAATCTATATTGCAATGTACTTTGTGGGGCCAACTTGCCTTACAATTTAAGAATATTATATGACTCATAAGGAAGATGGTCATATAGTTGTGTTGCTATAATGCAAGGATAAATGATGCTCAAGGTATCATTTTTATCAATCTTTGTAAGAAAAAAATCATAGAAAACACCATATGATATTTCTTACATATGTGGGGTTTTCCTTGAACATATCAAATGTTTGAACGACACAAAGTTGTTGATTAATGATATTAGGATACATGAAGTTAGTCACCAAAGAAAGGTAATTTCTAAAGTTGTGCAATTGGCATGTTGATGTATTTTGGTTAGTATGATGCATGTGTGCCTAATCGATGCTTAAATTTTAACTTATATTCATAACAATCTAAAAGGTGATTTGACATTGTTATCTTCCTCAAGCCGTGTTGATGCAACACAAAACTCATATTATTCGAGTTTGATAAGTCGCTGATAAGTCAAACATGCATATTTATAAAAATTACTTAGTATGAAGTTTTGTATGTTTAACCATTGTAAAATTGACAAAATATTAGGAGACTACCGTGTTATCTATTTACTTTGGAGAAGTTTTGAGGCTGACCATTCTAATGGTATTATGATGGATGTGTTGATTACAAAAGTGTATCTCTAAAGGATGAAAACTGATGTGTTATAATAAACACATCAAGCAGTAATGCCAAGGTAATTTGTAGTTCACTTTATTAATTAAAGTGTTTTATATTTCATCCTTTTTACACATTAGTCGAAAGATTGATATAATCACTAATGCTATAGGTATAAACTGAAGTGTTGGCTATTGACTAAATTCAAATTCAGTTTATAATTTAAAATCGCTTCTTCAAATGAAAAATTATTTGATAGAGGTAGATAATTTCACATCATGTTGTTAATTAGGTCTGAAGACAATCCTCTTGAATTTCCTTATGAAATTGATGCAACATCAAAAAGGAGTTGGCTATTAAATAAGT
The DNA here is from genome assembly GCA_021764765.1 of Vicia sativa. Classification (NCBI taxonomy): domain Eukaryota; kingdom Viridiplantae; phylum Streptophyta; class Magnoliopsida; order Fabales; family Fabaceae; genus Vicia; species Vicia sativa. Next base: position 194,609,987 of record CM038795.1, on the reverse strand, counting down.
TTCCATCCAAAGAATGGTAGACTTTCTCGTCATTAGTTTCAAAATCGATGTCGATACCGTGAGAAAATTAAAGCTAATTTCAAATCAAGAGGTAATCTTAGTGTTCAACACAATATAATAACATTTGCTTAAAAATCCTCTAATACATTTTTGATTTGGCAAATTTACTAAAGATTATAACATCGATCCTTCAGATCGTGATGAACCGATAGTGTTTTGGTGAGTTATTACACAAACCCGAACTCATCATTTTGTAGATACATTTAGTGATTATCTAAATCTTAAATTTGTTTTTTTATAAACATATCAGAGCCTCTATCTCAGATCCGCCGACTATGACCCCGCTGTTGAAATTCAAGCCCGACCATTCTAAGAGGTCTTTAAATGATGCAATTGAAGATATTGACGTTCAACTTTCATCAACCAAGCTAATTAAAGATATCAAGAAAGAGAAATAGTTGCTTTGTGTGTCACACCAACGCCTCACGAACGCACGTTAGTCAATTCAATATGTGTAAATGCATGATAAACATACTAATATTGTGTGACACGCACTTTTATATTTTTTACAATTAAATAAATGCGCTAAAATTTATGTTAGTTATATTACTCGATTTTATAAGTTTTAAAATTTTAAACCATAGTCCAAAATTTAATAAATACAACATTATACTTAATTCTTTTTAGATCATTCTTTGTATACGTTTATGTAAAATTAATTTTTACTCATTTTCTTAACAATAAAATTTTTTAAAACTTATATAATTATTTTGCGGTCTATTTTTCTTCTTTTTCCAATTATATTTTGATATTTTTAATTTGTTTAAATTCTCATAATAAACCCGTGACATATTCGAGTAATCATATCAAAATCAGATGAACGATAGAATCACACCAGTACCTTTGTGAACGTATTTGCTAACCCAAATAAAATTTGTGTTGACACATAAAATTATTACATTTTTTGTACAATAAAATAAGATAAAATATATTTCAAATAGTGTACAAATCTATACACAAGAAAATGTGTTGTTTTTTAAATATTTACGTATCTAATATTTTTATTTCGAAATTATTTTTTAATTTAAAATACATCTAAGATAATATATAAATAATTGAAATATATATTATTGATGTATTTCTTTTAAAAATTAATACGATTTTGTTTTTATTTTAAAACATGTCTTTCTTTATAAACAATAAAGTATTTTGATAAAATTATTTTGTTTTTCTTATTTACAATATTTTATATTTTGAAAACAACGCACGCATTTCACACCAGCATCCGTATGACGCGGGATAATATATCAAGAATGTTTGAACAAATATCAATATTTCGCGGAGCGCATGTACAACTCTATCAACCTTTAAAAAAATTCACAATTAATTTTTACAAACCATATGTTTTAATTGTTTCTTAAAACTTATGCAATTAAACAATATTTTGATATTTTATAATTTATTTGAATTTATATGACATAATAGTGATAATTCAGTTCAGTCAACTCGGCGGACTGTAACCTTTCAGTACAAAGTTATTTGATTTAGAATTTATTTGTCACTTCCTTTGTTAATCTATTTTTGTATATTATTTTAATCACATGTTTATGTATCCACTTAATTTGATTTTCATTTTTTAATTTTTTTTCTTATTTGAATTATTTAAATTTGTTATTCTAATTTTATATTTTGTATTCTAACTCAAATGGTGAGAACACAATCATCCATACGTGACCTGCGCTAACGCATTTGTTTCCTACTAGTATAGAATAAAACAACATTATTCAATCTCATTACCAGCATAAACTAAAACAACACTATTCAATCCAAACAAAACTAACATCACACTATTCCAAAAAAACTAACATCACAATCAAACCTAAAAAATTATTTTTGATTCATTTGGAATACCAATAAAAATTGATTATACATTAGATAATTGTGTCTAAATATTGAAATTTGAGATAAAACTTATTTCCCTATGAAAAAACCTAAATTGCAAAACCAATTAAAATTGAGAATAAACAGAAAGAAACATCGTAACGTGAAGCACAATGACTGAGTTTTGGCTATGCGAGAGGGAAAGGGTTTCATAACCCATGATAATAACTAAGTCAAAACCTATCTTTTCATAAAATTGACAAAATGTCGCATAAGTTTGTTAGCTTCATAATCAACAAAATGCTTCAGACATAATAAGTAAAATCACTAAAGGCCATACCTTGTTAGCTTCAAAAATTAGCAAAAAAAACTTGATCAAGGCTTAACCTTATGAATCTATCATACCTGAAACCAACACACACTAAATCAGAAGATATCAAAAAAATAGATGAAACCTTAAAATCACAATCCAACTTATTCGCAAGTCGTAAACCGATCTACAAACCATTATTGTTTCAGTGTAATACGAATATACCAAAAGAGAGATGAGGATGGTGATGACGTTGTTACAAAATGAAGGTTGAGGAAGACAAAGAAGAAGGAGAGGGAGACGGTTGAGGAAGAGGAAGAAGAATAGGGGACACAGAGAGACAGAAAGAATGAGATAAAGGAAAAGGACATGAGATAGAGTTATGTTACAACTTTCAGTTAGAATTGTGTAGAAGCTAAGGTCTTGACACGTGTGCAAAGATACTAAGGCTATTTTAGACTAAATTTTCTTATATGGTAGATAAAGGATATACATCGATTGTGTAAAGTTTTACTATAAATCATTTACGACTATGTTAAGTAACTAAATCAAGTTCTTTTAAATAAGTTATATGATATGATTAAATGATAAATTTTTATTGTATGACATTGCACTACCTTATTTCTTTTAAAATTGTTTTCATAGTGTTATAAAGTTTTGTTAAAAATATATTTTAAAGAATTTATGATAAAATTTTAAATAAAATTAGTTTAAATAATTATGCTTAAAATATTATGTTAAATATTTTATCTTTTAACTATAACTTTTTAGTATCAATTTATTTGTTGTAAAATCACTTAAATTAAAACTATTTTAAAAATTATTTTATAAAAATTATTTTAATTACTGTTTTTAAAATTGTAATATCTACTATTTTAATTTGATAACCATATTTATACTATCTCATTAATATGTCAAAATTAGTTTTTAATTTCTAAATAAAATAATTAAAATAAATATTTAAAATGATATTTTTATAAAAATCATTGTTTTAAATACAAAGAAAACTTCTATTTTTCAAGTTAAAAAGATATTCTTAAGATGCTGAAGAAATATCATACAAATAAAGATTGTTGTAACTTTTTACAACAATTTTATGTTTAATTGTCTTAATATATTTCTTTGACTTTTCAAAATGATATTAATTAAAAAAGTCATCATTCTTATAGTGTTACATAAAATTAAAAAGTTAAATTATATAAAAGGCATAGATTATATGTAAGTCAAATGAAAAGGCATAAATGACATAACTTGATATATTTTTTTCAATAAGAGACACAAAGTATATTAAAGACAAATGAAAAAGTTTGAATTTAATTTATCAATAAAAAAGATATATATTGAATAAAATAAAATAAAAATAAAAATAAAAAGTTAGATTATTGTTATCATAAGTATATGTTTTAATAATAAAAAGAAATACATATTATATTTGTAATACATCCGAGGATATAAATCAAATTAAACTAGATTTTAATAATATTTTAAACAAATCTCACATCATGAACATCTGTATAACTATTGCACCAAACCCACCAACATAGAAACACAAAAACCTACAATATTATTTTCATATTTTGTTTACTTTGTGTTATGTTATTTTCCAAATTATATAAAATTCATAAGTTATAAAAAGACAAATGAAAAGGCATACATGATATAAATTGATATATTTTTCAATTAAAGACACAAATTATATAAAAGGAAAATGAAAAGGTTTGAATTTTATTTATCAATAAAAAGACATAAATTAAATAAAATAAAAATAGTTAGATTATTATTATCATAAATCTATGCTTTTAAAAAAAAATACATTTTATAATAACACTATCCAAATGAATCAATTTACAATTTATTTTAATAATATTTAAAACAAATCATATCATAAACATCTATATAAGTATTGCAGCAAACCCAACAACATAATAAGACAAAAACCCAGATAATATTTCATTCTTTGTTTACTTTGTGTATATTGTTATTTTTCAAAGTATATAAAATACATAAATTATAAAAGACAAATAAAAGGCATAAATGAGATAAATATATTTTTTTCAATAAAAGACACAAATTATATAAAAGCAAATGAAAAAGTTTGAATTTTTTTCTGTCGATTAATCCGACCTGTGAATACTAAGATGTCCTCGCCAAAAGTTGTTTTATAAAAACATCATTTTATAGAAATTTGCTTACCATTCGAGATTAAGTGTTTGGTTTAAAAATTTTGAATTTTATTTATCAAATATAAAATACATAAATAAAATAAAATAAAAATAAAAGTTAAATAATCATCATTATGATAAATATATGTTTTTAATAATAAAAAAGAAATACATATTATATTTGTAACACTATCGAACAAATCAACCAAATTAAAATTTAATTTAATAATTTTTCGAAACAAATCTCATATCATGAACATCTATAAGTATTATTCTAATGAATTTTTAATCACTGTAGGTGGCGTGATCCTAAAAAACTCTAAAATATCTCTTTGAAAATCGAAATTTATTTTTAAGCATCCAATTTATTCAATCCAGAAAATGTGGTGGCACCCATGAATCAAATAAAATAATATTGAGATTACTTTCAGATTGTGCCGAAAGTATAACTCCACCACAGTGCTTAGAACATTGAATTACATGCCACCCGATATTTTCTATGTTACCAAGTTTTATTTCCGCTTTGTCACTAATGTGGATCGCTATAAGCAACAACCATGCGATCACCACCATTCTTGACTTTCTCCTTCAACCCTCTCCATTGCCAATCCATTTTGCACTCAAAATCCATACTTTTTGGTTCATCATATCGAAAAAGCTCAACAAAGAAGAATTTCGTAAACATCATCCTTTTATCCTCATTCTCTCGATAATCTTCAACTTGTTGCAAAATAAGGTTACGACAAACCGAATTTTATTTCTCGTTAGTTGTTGAACTTTACCAAGTTTACTTTCTGCTTGTCTGGCTGGAATTTTGCATAGCTCATTATTTTGTCTCTGATTTGTGTATTTATGAGTTTTATTATGTTAACAGGTATGGTGCAACCCTAATAACATTCCTAAGCCCGATGACACCAAAGTTGTATCGTCGATCGTTGTTCCTCCCCCATGTATTAAGTTGCTCGATGTTCGTGAACATTTTGACAATGTTCAAGAATTTGATGTCCAGACGATATGTTTCCGTGGATTTGTTTAGAGGCAACGAGGTTAGGATTTGGCATCCTAATAGCAAGGTCCGATTTTGGCACCGATAGAAATGTCTTTGTTATTTTGACTTGCAAAAGGAGTGGAAAATATGTGGCTCGCATTCAAACATTGAAACGCAAGGAAACCGACACAAGAAAATGTGAGTCTCCATTTCGATTGTGGTTATCTCATGGCCAATAATAAGGAAGTTTAATGTGATTATGGAGAACATAATCATGATTTAACTCCAAAGTTGGTCTGGTCATCCAATAGTATGTCGGCTACTGTGATGAGAAAACTTGTGTTCGACATGACTCAATTTGGTACCTCCCAAAACATTCTTGCAACATTGAAGCGCAAAAGACCACCGAGAGACCTCTAATATCAAATAAGTGTACAACAGCGCTATCAAACGAAGTTGGCTATTCAGAGGATCGAATCAAATGTAACACCTTCTAAAATTTCTTGATGACAATAATTATGTTTGTAGGCACCGATGACGTGATGATGGGGATTGTTAGAGACATTTATTGGAGTCATCCCGACTCCATTAAATTGTTCAACACGCTTTCACCGTGCTCGTAATGGATTCAATATACAAAACCAACAAGTACAGTGCCGTTGTTGGAAATTGTTGGTGTTACATTGACCGAGAAGATGTACTCATTGGTTTTGCATTTCTCGAATGTAAAGAAGACAACTTTAAGTAGGCGTTAGGAGGTGTGTCGGTCCATGTTCAAGGACCAAGAGGATATGCCAAAGGTAAATGTCACCGACCGTGATACGACTTTAATGAATATCGTTGTAACCGTATTTCCGACTTCTTCCACGTTACTTTGTAGGTACCACATTACAAAAAATGTGAGAAGTTGGGTTAAACTCGGGGGTAAAAGGTAGCGGTGAAGATGGAAAGTTGGTAAAATCCGGTGTTATTGTGGAAAAAATCATGGCTGCAAGGAATGCTATTGTTAATGCATATACAAAAGAGATGTATACTAATGTTGTTTTACAATTCAGAGCTGTTTGTGAGAAATATCTGAATCTATTGAAATATGGAGAGCATAATACTTGATCAGTGAAGGAGAAATTATTCTGTGCGTGGATCGATCAGGGCACCCTGACATACAACATTAAACCGAGTTGAATCTACACATGCTTGTCTCAAGAATTGGTTGGAAAATAGCAAGGGCGATTTGATTGCGAGTTGGGAAGTCGTGAACCATATGATCATGAATCAAGATAATAAGATACAAACGACATTTGGTCGCAGAGTCGTTGAGTGTTGGAACACAGTTCAAGGAGAATATGCTATATTCTTAATTGATCAAGAATATATCTCGGTGGCGCTTAATTATATTTTCCATGAGGCCACAAGAGCATCAACTATGGGTGATGACGCCAAAGTGCGGGTGCACTATTGTGAAACATATGGTCTCCCCATGTGCTTGTGTGATATCCAAGAAACTGAGTGGTAATGTCCCGATAGGTATGAACGAGGTCTTTAATCATTGGAAGAGACTTAGTTTTGAGGATGGCGGAAAATGAAAAGGAATCAAATATCTCCATCCTACCGAATGAGAATTAGTATGTTAGATTTTTGAGAGCCGATGACGCCACAAAGCTCCAAATCAAAGAAGAGTTGAGAAAATTGTGTTCCTGAGACCACGATTGAAAACTCTATCCCAACCGAAAAAACAAAAGGTCAAAAAGTTGAAACCTACACCGACCGACAATTCAACTACGAGAAATCCTTCATATTATGAACATGTTGACAAGGTATTTCCGACTCACCCTAACCGAAATCTCAAAATATAAGCCCAAAGGTGTTCAGACAGAAAACCACCGCCACACCTCCATCAAAAATACCTTTCATCGATCGCACGATTTTCATGCACAAATACTGAAAGGATCGTGATGTGGTCGTTGATGGTAATTGTGGCTGAGCTATATCTGTTTGCTAGGTAGCCGTGAAGATTATTATAATACGGTTATACCTATTTTCACCGACATAGGGGTGTATTTGAAAACCCGGAAAAAAAAAAGTTCCAAAAGTTGTCTGACAAATTTTAAAGTTTCATTTTACTTTAGAGGCACATCACCCATTAAGGGTTTATTTTTTTGTTAAATTTGTGTTTTTTGTTACCCACGCCACATAATTCTCCATTAAAAAGACCGAATGCCCTTAGTCCATTTATCTAAAATCCAAAATTATTTTGCAAGTCCATATTTCATTTCGCACCCCACGACAGTAGGTTTGCTCTTCACCTTCATCCTTGCAAAGTGGTCACAAATTCATCTCAAAGAAATGGGTGTTTAATTTAGTGTTTCATCATGGGGAAATTTCTTGTGCAAGACGGCCATATGTATTATAGAGGAGGTAGTGAGACTATTGTCATTGAAGTTAGGACAAAGATAAATGGAGCTTTTAGTCGTTAGTCCGTTAAAGATTGGGGCAAGGTTTTAGGCTATGGAGAAAGATTCCGAACGGATGAAGGCTTTACAAATGTTGTTGATGATGTAGGAGTTGTAGAATTTGCTAAGCATTGTGGCTCTTGTAAGGTTGATGGCCACTGGGTGGAGTAGTGTAAGACATGATGACCAAGGTGCTATTACCTAATGTTGATGATTTCAAGACTTAGTGGAGAAGATAGTGTGGTATTATGTTGATGCAAGGCAATGTTTCAATGATGTTGAAGAGAAAGAGTAATTGATTTAGAAGAAGAGAAATTTGACAAGTGGAGGCAGATGTTCCATTAGTGGAATATGGTGGAGATCGATGGAAAATCAGAGATTCAAGCGCCAGGCATCCAAGGATTCCAAAAGATGAAAAGAAAGAGCAAAAGGAACATAGTCATCCTTTGGTCTCTAAAAGTGTCTTAGGATCTGTTCAAAGAGGGCAAAGAGGGCTACAAGAAAATGTGAAGATGTGGATTATGCTAGCGAGGAACTTGAAAGTTTAGATGTCATGAAAGTGACATGGATGAAACCTTCCAAGCAAAGTACGAGAAGTTCACGATGAAGTGCTAACAAAGACTTTCAATTCAAATTAGGTATGAAGTTCATTTCTTTTTTCAATTTAAAGATGCTATCGAGGATTGGTCGCATAAATGGTAGAGAAATAAAGTTTGTTAAGAATGAGAGTCGTAGGTTGGGTCGAGTGTAAGAGTAAATGCTTTTTGCATTGTGTAGCAAAGTGAGGAGTACCACTTATCAGATATAGATTTCAGCGGGGACCAACATGTGCAAGGGTATTAAATAACAAGTCTGAATTCCAAGTGGGTCTCTAAGTGGTGGTTGAAAAAGGAAGTCACAAGGAAAAGTTAACCGTTGGAAATTATGTCCGAGCTTAGACATAAATATTCAAAGGGCATTACTAAAGGAAAGCTTAAGAGCTAAATCTATGGCTGAAGAAATAATTGAAGGTGATGCAAAGGAACAATATAACATGTTATGGAGATATAAACAGTTGAGAAAACATTGTGTTGGAAACATTGTCAAACTAAACACCGAGAGACTACATCCAACACACCACTAAGATTTTAGATTTACTTTGATGGATGCAAGTAAGGGTTTAACAAAGGGCTAGGTATCATTTATAGGTAGATGGGTGTCATCTTAAGACAATATGAGGTCGCTTGTTAATTGTCAAGTAAGGACCCGAATGACCATATTATCCTTTAATATTGGTGGAGATCGAGACAAAAGAAAGTCGGAGATGGTTTAGCAATTGCTAATGGAAGACATTGAGAAGAGAGAAAGTATGTTTTTCCTAGATCAATAAAAGGTACAAAGTGTCTTATATTCACATTTATGATGTTAAAATGAAACTTATAGTAAACAGTGCTCGAAATATTATTAGTTCGGTTTATTTTCCGTCATTTTAGTAATAATGAAATATAGCTGATAGTTTCGTTTATATTATTTTGAGTACTACTCAAACTTGTTATCCTAATGTTGGGCATATTTACCTATACCGGAAGAGCTTGTAAGAACTCAAGTAAAGATTAAGAACTCAAGTATCTTAGACTTGATCCAATTGCAAGATGTTCATACGCCTATGTTCAACATTTATCGACGTATTCCAGCATTTGCTTAGTAGTTAAAAGTTACATGCTTTTTCAACAGTCTATGTCATAGAGATTTATACTACAGTCTATGTCATATGACGTATCAATGGGGCCTATCATACGATTATCAACAGCCATACGTCATACGCCTATGTTAACATTGATCCAATGAAACTTATATCAGCTTGCTAAAGTTACATGCTTTTTTTTGTTGTCTGGCTGTTTTAGGGCATTATGTCTTTGAGGAAATGTCAAGAATGCCACTGTGGTCCGCTTTCAACATCAGATGCAAATTCAAGAAGAAATTTGGATGGGGAATGCAATTGAGACCTATTAATGCCGTAAAGGCTACTTACTTCCAGTTGGGAGAAGAAGATGAATCGCCCAAACAAATTGATAAGAAGGCATGGAATGTTTAATGAGTGCCACAAAACTATGGTGTAAAGTATTCATTTTCATTTTACCCTAAGTGTGATGTTTTGAGAATAACTTGAGTGAATATTTCATAGTACAATATTACTTGTGGGATAAACCAATGCTAATGTGGGCCCGGATCAACACCGATGTACCACCATTGGTGATGAAACCTGATGGTAGTACCCTCAAATGAGATATCAAGAAAAGAGGAAGGCATTCATCCAAGAGTTGTGCAATACATATGCTATTATTTTGTAATTTCAATTTGAAGGTTTCCACGTGTTATTGTCATTTTGTTACTGACTATGTATCTAAGTGAGTTGGCTTAAGTTATGTATCATGTTATTGTCATTTTGTTACTTTGACTATGTATCAGAACAAAGTTGGCTTGTTATGTATCATTCATTTTGTCTTGGCTTAAGTTATTTCATTCAAAATATTCCAAAATGTATTTACTTAACTATGTATCGTAAAGGTTTTACTTCACGACTAAATATATTCCATAAAACCAAAACTCATAGTAATATATTCCATAAGAAAGAAATTACATAGAAATTAGAATATGCTACAACTCATGAATTTTTACATGAACTAAGTGGAAATGAACCAAAAGACAAATAAACCTAACTAAAACAAAAATCTTTCTTTTAACTCATCAATATTTTTCTCCATGGCTTCCATCTTGCAGGATATCTCTCTCTAGTTTGCTCATCAGTTCTATGAAACTATCCGAATGGCCATTATCACCAAAAAATCACCGAAAATCTATCATCCCAAACAATATGCTAAAATATCTCCTTTATCCGTAACTTACACTTCAAGATTTTCTCCTGTGATTTGTAAACCGATTTTGAAACAAAACTTCATGGAGACATTGTGCACATTTGGGAGTTATCTACCATTTAAAGATAAGCTCAAGTAGAACAAATTGGTTGACTCATGTTTATGAAATCAAATAAGTTAAAGATGAAGAGGAAAGAAGAAGTGTTTAGGATGAGATGATGCTCGCTGAAGTAGTAAGAAGCCCATTGAAGATAAATCATACCAATTTGCAAGGATGAAGATGAAACATGACTTGCAAAATAATTTTGATTTTAAGATAAATGGAGTTAGGCATTCTCGGTCTTTTTAATTGGAATTATGTGATGGAATAACAAAAAATACAAATTTAACAAATAATCACATCACCTTTTTGGTGATGTGGCTTCCTAAAGGTAAAAAATGAAACTTTTAAAATTTGTCGAAGGTAACTTTTTGGAACTTTTTTTTGCAGGGGATTTTCAAATACACCCCATATGTCAGGTGAAAATAGGTATTAACCCTATAATATTGTATGAGACACTCGATCACAGAGTGACGAACACAGAGTCAGTATTGCATCGTGTTCGGGAGTAAGGAAAGGTTGAGGAAATACATCTGTAATTAGTACCGCTTAAGGTGGATGTGCACCGTAGGACAAATGGATGCGGTTCCCTGAATAGGTCATCTCAGCAAGTGCGAAGAGGGTGTGTGTATTAATCGACCTTACTTTTTCCAGAGACTTATTTTCCTTTCACAAGATCGCTTCCTACACCAAATCCCATTGATCGATTATTTGTGTTGGGTGATTCAAATCCACGACATTTTGTTCAAGTTCACTTGAAACCGATGTCGATAACACCGACATTATCGTGAGTGGGCGCTATTTCATAGAAGCATTAGACATGGCTCGATACATTTTACGAAAGGATGAATACAAGTTGAGGAAATAGATACATAACAATTGGGAAAGTCAAAGGTGCCGCCGTGATTTATCCAACACTTCTTTCGGCTCTTTTCAAGCAGTATATGTATCTTGTAATGTTAATTCATTTGATAATGTATTATGGATGTGAAAATATACTATTTTAATTTGACAATTTGGAAAAAAGTTGAATAATGAGATTTTCTCGCTTGAGTTTTGTTTCGGTTTTCAGCGTTAAATATTTACCGGAAGTTTATCACGGTCTTAAGTGTTCAGAATCTAACTTTCGGTATTTTACCGACACAAAGATAGAATTTTATGGTCCATGTTTACATCCTTTTACTATAAAACCTAATTCTCTTATATTTTAAGGCTACCACAAAAATCAAAAAAAATGGACACTCAAATTGAACATTGAATGGGTTGCTCAAATTGTGTCATGCATTTAACCGCCCGCTGGATTCAAGATCACGTGTACACCCCAATTGAAGAAGTACGAAACGGAAGAACTTGTTCTTACGGTGACGGCCGAAGGTAAAGAAGATCGAGACGTCATCGCTACTTTATAATGAAGGAAATTGCAGTTCATGAACTGTGAAATCAAGAACGGCGATAATTTATACGTATTTTACTTATCCAACTTTTCGTGAGAAAAGTTCAATTCGAAATAGATGCGATTTTATCAAGAAATCACTTGACATTATGAGGATGTTCAACGTTCACCAGACATTGACGGTAATGTTCAATTTATGTTTAACTTCGATTGTATTTGCTAAGTTTATGTATCTTTGTTGAAAATAAATGAATTTTTTTGAATTTGTGTTTTGAACTAAAATCAAAATATAGTTACGGTTAGATTCCATGTTAAGTTATTTGTGGCAAAATACATCCGATTATAGGCCCCCAAGATATATTTCATTTATCGCCGCCATCATCGAAATGAAGGAAATTGGTTCAAGAACCGTGAATCAAGAATGGTGATAATTATTTATGGATCGACTTATCCCAATTTTCGGAGAAAGTCTTCGAATGAGCTAGATGCGACTTTATCAAGATTCTTCTATGACATTGTGAGATGTTACAACGCCTACCAAGATATTGATTTGTAATGTTAATTTTATGTTTAACTTTCGATTTGTATTTAGCAATATGTATCTTGTTAGAAAAATAAAATGAATTTATTAATTTGTGTTTGAACGAATCAAAATATAGTTATATGATCCATAAGTTAAGTCCATTTGTGGGCAAAATACATCGATGATGTAGCGTCTTAAGATATATTTCTGATTTATCGCCGCCATCATCGACAATGAAGGTAATCTATAGCCTATGAACTGTGAATCAAGAATGGTGATAATTTACTGCTATGTGATCGATCTTATCCAGCCTTTTCTGAGAAAGTTTACGCCAGATGCGACTTTATCAAGAACTTCGATGACATTATGAGGATGCCACAACCACCAAGATATTGATTTGTAATGTTCAATTTATGTTTAATTTCGATTATATTTTGTTTATATCTTTGTTAGAAAATAAATGAATTTTTGAATGTTTCAACGAAATCAAAAACAGGAAGTTACTTAGATTCATGTTGTCTTATTCAGGGCAAAACACATCGTATGATGGTGCGTCCAAGATATATTTCATTTATCGCCGCCATTCCACGACACGAAGGTAACCGCAGCTCATGAACCGTGAATCAAGAATGGTGATAATTTAGGCTATGTATCGACTTATCCAATTTTTCGTGGAGAAAGTTCACTCGAGCTAGATGCGACTTTATCAAGAACCGTCCGATGACATTATGAGGATGCTACAACGTCCACCAAGATATTGATTTGTAATGTTCAATTTATGTTTAACTTTCGATTTGTATTCGTGATAATGGTGCTCTAAAAATATATTTCCGATTTTAAAAATATTTTAAAAATTTTAAATAACTAAAAAAACATGGGGTGGAATAAGAAATTCACTTGCCCTTAACTCTAACAAAATAACATCACAAAACCTATAATAATATTTCTTCTTCTTTATGTTTACTTTGTGTTTATTGTTATTTTCAATTTATAGAAAATATATAAATTATATAAAAGATAAATGAAAAGGTATAAATGACATAAATTGATATATTTTTCTCAATAAAAGACAAGAATTATATAAAAGACAAATGAAAAGTTTGAATTTTATTATCAATAAAAATAGATAAATTAAATAAAATAAAAATTAAAAGTTTAATTATTAATACTATAAATATGTTTTTAGTAATAAAATATATATATATTTGTAAAATTATCCGAGTAAATCAATCCAATTAAAACTTGATTTTAATAATATTTCAAACAAATCTATAAGTATTGCACCAACCTCACCAACATAACAACACAAAACCCACAATAATATTTCATTCTTTGTTTACTTTGTGTTTATTGTTATTTTTCTTGTTTTTAAAGTCATAAATGGATTCTTCACCACCTCTTACTCCCCAACTTCGTCATGTACTGGTGGTACCACATTTCCGTCACCTCCTACGCCACCAAGACTAAACAAGAAACGCCACACATGAAGTAATTGAGATTAGTCAAATGGTTTCATTATCGTCTGATACTCCATCACCCCAACCGGCATTAAAGAGGAACAAGGAAAGAGATATACATTTTATGGATGAAATAATTGAGATTTGCCAAATGCGTTTGCAGCTGTTTCGTTGTGAGAATTTGAAAAGCCTTGCATGCAGACAGAAAAGGAAAATAAAAACTTTAATGTCACTTCGATAATAAGTATGGTTTTGAATTGCCCCTGTTGATGATACTATCTTCATTGTGGTTGCTCCTACCTCTTTGTGCCATGTTCATGCTAAATATTTTATAGGATTAAACAATGTTTTATCTTAGATTTTTGATTTTTATTGTATTTTTTTCTTTAAACTTTTATGTTAATTCTTTATTTGAATCATTGGAATCAAAGATTTTTTCTTAATTTTCTTTTTTTGTTAGATTCAATTTTAAAGTTGAATTAAAAGAATTATCACATTTAGATATCATTTTAAGAAAATAAATACATAGATAAAAAAATAAAACCACGCAAATCACCGACATTAAACCAAAATACTATTTAATATTATTTTTATTTTTTATAAATACGATATTTAGATGGAGCGATGTGCTATGTAAAAGGGTTTTATACGATAGCAATGATGATCATAAATTTAGCCAAATCATATTATTATTTTATAAAATCAATATGATATAACAAAACAATATATTTAGTAAATGAGGGTAAAAAAAAATTATACATTTTATTTAAACTCTAATATAAGATTTTTATATTAGAAATTATATTTTATATATGTCATGCAATTTATGGAAGAGTAAATTTATAAAAAGAGTAAAGTATGTTGACTGAGTGGTTGAGTTCACTATAGCAAATATTTATGTAAGAATTTTTAAAATCTAAGTATAGTTTACAATTTCTTTTAAATATTTTAGCAAAGTCTCTTCAAACTTCAACCAAGATGATATTCTCTTTAGGATAGATTTTTGGATGAATTAGTTTTAAATTGTTAAATAATTAATTAAAACAATACATTCACAATTCACTAGTGTTTTTGTTTAAATTCAGTCTACTCCAATTTATTAAAGATAATATACATCTAAATTAATATTATTCATTTAAATATCCAGTCTAAACTATTTATTAAGGATACTATCCATTTAATTTTTTCATAAATATTATTTTATTGGATGCATACATTTATTTATAAAATTAATTTTAATATTTAATTTTAATTAATTCTTTTAACTTTATAAACCTTTTTATAAAAAATTTACAATAAATTGTGTTTATTTGTTAATTTAGAAACTTATATGCACATATTTATATTACGGAATTGGTTGGATAATCAATACTTGTGATGGATAACGATGAATTTGAACTTTCAATACCTTGAGAAAGGGCTAACATGTAAGGTTAGTATTTCAAAACTCATGTCATTATGTGGAGGAGAAAGTGAATGAATTTGAAATTATGTACATTCGTTATTCGGTGGCATCTTTTATATAGTAGAGCGGTTGTAATAACCTATTTTCTAGGCGTGTGATATGAAGAGCCATTTGATGCATCTTGCCTCAGTTCACAAGACTTACATGGTAGCTCTAGCGCTTACAAATAATTTCGATGAATTATAATTTTCTCTAAGTGGGTCGTGGGAGCCATTCATTCAATTTAGAATAGTTGACAAGTTCTTGCCTTTGTATGAAATTAAAAGGTTTTCGTAATTGTGTTCAGAGATCATTCTTTTAGTTGTTCCTGAAAATTCGAGAAGTTCTAACTATTTCTTGAAATTCACGCTTTAATGCATTTACTCCTTAGATGTAGTTTCAAAGGTACTCCTCATAATGACCTTTGGGGACAAGGTAGATGCATTCATCAAAGAGGATATCTATCTAACTAGATTGTGTGTCTACAAAGGCACGACTCATCTCAAGAGGATAACTGAAATGTGGATGATGGGCTTTTCAAATAGTTTGGCTACCCCAAGAGCATTAATTATCAAGATGAAGCTTGTGGAAGTGCTCAAATGGCTTATCGACACCTTGTTGGTGGAACCTCGCTCTAGGAAGAACATAATGTTATTTTTGGTACATTGCGAAGGCACTCGCTTTCTTCATAGTTGACTCAATTATTTATAATATGCTAACTTTGGTAATACGATCCGCAGATATGAAGAATGTGAAAGCGCTATGTGTTATCTGACCAGGATCCACCCACCTTGCAGTGTAGCGGATCCTTCAACCCGCTTCCATTATTGTTGCTTCTTCTCCCTTGAGTATCTACTGATATTTTAAATGATCCTCAAAGGTTTACATGCATTGAGTCCTCTAGCTCTTGCACATTTTCCGTGTCCAGCCCATTCCTCCAAAAACACTAGGGGTATGCTTATTTTAATAGAAGTTGAAAGAGAGAACTTGTTAAGAAAGAAGTTTAGAATATCTATGCAATTTCTTCTCATGGAATGAGGTGAAATAGAGGGAGAGATAGAGTAAAAAATAGTGGGATCCATTCAAATATCTCTAGAGTTGTGTTAGTTGCACTCAAAAGCAAATGAATATGCTATATTTTGATATTCAACTAAATTAGCCTTTAGCAATTAACTTGTTTTATTTTATTGTATCCAATAACATAATTCTTTGAAATTAATTCCACTAATTTTATAGTTATTTATAACATTAAAGGATTTTTTCTCTCTATAAAAATTTAATTATAACAATTAAGTAAAATAAATTAGAAGTTAAAGAATTTAAATATAATGTTTTAATTAAGGATTTGAAGTAATTTTAAAATAATTCATTCTTTCTTCTTTTTCTTCTCTATTTCATTTATACCAATCAACTTATCAAATGAACTCTATTATTTCTCACTTATTTCTCTTTCTTCACACTTTTTCTCATATTTATGTCTTCATACTTTCTTATCACAAGCAAACACATAAAATCCCTTAAAAGAATATTGTTCTATTTAGCTGACCTAACCTGTGTGTGCTCTTGAAGAAGAATATTTTCAACTTAGGAGGCTTCCAATAACTTTGGTATTTTATTGTCCAAAGTACGGGTGCATAGAGGATGTTTATGTGGGTTCTTTATCATTGATTTCTACCTAATCCTAAGGAGGAACACGATTCCTAATCTCCCTCGAGGCTCTAGGGAGGAGTTTGTCACTCTTTCTCTTATTTTTTTCTTGTTCAATTTTTGAGCTTCGTTTTTCTCAATGTGGTCAATTAGGTAATGAGAGGGTTGTCTTATATTTAACAAGGTATATTGCATGGTGTTTCCCCTTTGAGGCATGTTACAGATACTTTCTTTAAGATGACGTAATTTATTATTTGTGAATTCTATTACCTAATAAATTTATAGACGTGGCTCAACAATTCATTTGCACCTTGTATTCTAACACAGTTCACAACAATTTGAAATAAGGAAAATTAGGTTATGAAACTACAGTATATTTGATCTAAGGCATTTGAGTAGATCATGCAACCCTGAGGAGGTTGAGTAAATCGATATAAAGAATATTCACCACTATGAGATCCGTAATACCGAGGAGGAGGTGGTTGATTAATAGAATACGCAGCAGAGCAGTTGCTTCAAAATGTTCCGAACAAGTTATTAGGTCTAGATATTGTTGAAAATTTGAATAAATCTTGGAAATTTAGGAAATCAACTGATTCATTATTTCAATAAGTCAAATATGGTGGATATATTGTGTGATTTCGAGAACATTGATATGATAAACTAAAAGGTTTTGAATGGATGTATCAAAGAGAATACGTATTATGAAAATGCAGGAATCAAAAGTAGATTATAGCTTACTACAACATTGTTCTATTATAAAACCATTTAGTTAGAGAAACGGGGGTTGCAATGGATAATAATGATCCAACTTCCATGCAATGGAGGATGGGATTGTTCAAGGATAGCTTGTTAATGCCAAGCCAATATGTGAAGGAGTGACCGCGACTTTGTGTGTTCTTAAAATTAGGACCAAGTATACAGTCCCATCTTCGTAGCTTTAAAGATTATCGAATCCTAAGGGACTAAATTTCAACTATCGCTATCTTATGTTACTACGAAATCTAAGGCTAATAATATAATCGATTAGTTTTGAATTAAGGATATAGTCTAGTTTAAATTCAAGAGAGATATCGGTATGTAATGGTTGGACTTTAGGATTTAGTAACTCATTGATACAACTCATCGTTAAAACAACTTTCAAGAAAAATATTTGTTTGAAAACCCTCTTCACACTCATGTTTATTGATTCATCCTATAATTAAACCTAAGTGAGTGCTCTCATCAGATCATTAAAGTTTAAAAATAGTTTTTGAAACAAATAAGATCTAATTGACTTAAAAGCGCCTCGTATTTTAAGTTAATGTACAATTACCACTCTAGTTATTATCTCAAACTCTCTTTATTGATCCAAAATTCATCTCAGATTTTACCTCAGTAATAAAAAGTTAATTTAAAATTGGAAATTGAAACAGAAAATTGTTCTTTAAAAATAAGTTCAATTAATATTGCTAAACCTCACGATTATGTGACCTTACATACCGATAAACTAAATTAGCCTAGCATATTATAAAATTCAATAACAACACAACAATAATAAATAACATAAGACAAAGTAAATCCAAGCATTGAAAGTTAATTTTGACAACATAAATTAAAAGCTTTAAAATAAACATGAAAACGAAATTGCAAATAAATTTAAGCGTGTGTCTCTACGTCGGTGAGATCTCGCTTTGATTTCTCCAAAATTAATGCAAAAAGAATAAAAGCTTGTTCTAACGTAAGGTTAGAACTACCAAAAGTTCACAAGAAGCTCGTGGAAATTTCTATGAGAAAATATAAATTGAACTCGAAATAAAGGAAACTAGAAAAATAAGGAAACGGAATTGAAAATAAATCATGAAATTTAGCGTAACCACAAAGTGAGAGGAAAAAGAAGGGCCCCAATGAGTTCTCTCGCCTATTTATAGAGTGAGGGTTTGCTGGAAAATAGAAGGTTATGGATTTCTCCTTGGAAAAGTATCTATGTGGTTCACGCTAAGGCTTGTAACGGCCGCCATACTCAAGTGGTGAGAACTTCCTCATAACTCTTATGCTGTTAGGTTTTTTTTGTTGAGGTGTGTGTGACGACTGCCACTTGCTCTGGGCTGTGAAGAGCGTGTGTCTTATGGATTGGGGCCTTGTGCTCGTGTATCTTCTTCTTTCTTTACATATTTCTTTACACTTTCTTTTTTGTGGATTTTAAGTTGATTTACTCAAACTTACTTTCTTCAGACATGCCTTGTAAACATTAAATACCGAAACATAGAAAATACCACATATAATGTAATAAAGAGTATCTTAATTTAAATAAAATAGGATAAAATTCATGTAAATTGATTCAACATACATTTTCGGGTTATCAAACTCCCTACACTTGAACCTTTGCTTGTCCTCAAGCAAATAATAGAGTAAGAATCATTTAATGTACGGGTTCCGATAATAACACACGCATACATGACTTAAATATACGTGGTTGAGGGGCATCACATTAGAAAGATGAAACTAGGCTTCAACACTAATGATATGTAAATGACATGAAACCATAGAATATGATCAAAAATCCTCTACCTATGCAAACCAACGAATCGTGTTAATCACAATCAACCTAATTCTTTTCGCTCAAAATCAACCATTTTATTCTAGTGCAATCACATTAAACCTTTATCTTTCCACACGCATAGTGTAGCCGTTAGATTCTCGTCGTTATACTAGGTTCGTACACAAGTTGGTAACCCTTTGCTTTCCTGCATTATAAGTCGCGGATCGAACCGTAGTCTTCCTACCAAGTTCAAGATCACACCATCGAACCGCCATAAATCTGTTGTTACATTATTTTTGTGTAGGTTCTACAACCGTTGGATTAATGACCGTGAGGTCAATTTAACTTAATTAGTGCATTTCGTTATAACATGATGCTAAAAAACTTTATTAAGACCATCACTATATTTTCACACCCATATGTAGCTTAGAATAAGACGAGCCGATTGCTAGTATAAACTACTCATGGTTGATCCAACACTAAAACTTAAGGTTTCGCATCATAAGTACTCAAACTCATCTCGCATAATTTGAAGATTTAGTGTCAAGTCGGTATTATTTTTGTCTAATCCTTTTTAAAATTCTAACGAGCCTAATTATGAGCAACTTATATACCTTTTGAATGTACCGCTTATACGTCGAGTAAAAAGTTTTTGTTATGGTTCAAGAAAAGTATGGAAGCACGTAATAACTACGAAATGATTTCTAATTAAATCAATTGACAAGAAATTTTTTTATTGAAAGGGAAAGGAAATAGCATAAATATAAAGATAACTTAATAGGAAATAAAACAAAGGTTTATGGAAAAGAAAACCGTGAGAAAAGAAAACATATGGAAACTAAGAAAATAAAATAGAAAATAAGATCACTCTTCACGTTTCCGATGTTTCACCGGATGCTCCACCTGTCCTTACTGCCTCTTTGCGCCCATCTCCTCTAGGTCCGGGAGGTTCTTCACGTTGTAAACATATGCGCGCCTATCTCCTCTAGGTTCGGGGAGGTTCTGCATAATTTGCATCGCCTGTTGATCACGATCTTGTAGCAATAAAGGATGCACAGATGACTTCAATCGTGGCTGTCAGGTTATTTACATTGTTCTTGTATGGTGGACATCTAGATGGGGGTATTGTTGTTGATTCACTGCGCTACATTACCCTGCATCTCCTTGATTATCTGCAAGACATGTACCTGTGGGTCAATGAAGATTATAACGCTAATTTTCAAAGAACGCCAACCTTGTAATCATTCGACTAAGTATAATGATATCGAACTACCTTGTTACGCACCATGAGATTGTACTTTCCATCTCGCCTCTGCTCACAATATGGCTATACCGACAAGATTTATATCCATCACCGAAAGACAGAAAGGAGACGAACTCGTCTTGAAATTCAGATGAAGGCTATAAAGCAGGAAACTATTCTCCCTATACAAAAGGTGAAGTGTTGAGTTGCTTGATGAGATATTGAATGTGGCTTAAAAGAAACGGAGGGTATTTATATCGCCACCTGAGTAAATATGCATAAAAAATGTATCTCCTTAGAATTTACCTTATTGTTGTTAGTCACTTTACAATGTATTAGCTAATACACTCATGGAAATACGGTGCATGGATTATGGATATGATGGATAGAAGTTCAGCCCAACTAGTAATAGTATACCGGTAAGCCTTCCCATATCGTGAACGATATTTCGCCCAATCTTCATTGAAGAGGAACTCGTATTTTGCACCACGCCCATGGTCAAGTGGAAGATCTTACCATATTTTCCTGCCCGAGTAGTGTGTACCTGTTAAGTAATGCCGCCGCTCCGATAAGATAACGAACCATGAGCAGGAGGTGTGTTATAAGAAAGATCTAGAACCTAATATGAGAGATCTAATCGGTAATTCGTTTCAGCAATACGATTCTTAATTGCATTTATCGGCATAACTGCACACTCTTCTATCAGCCCTAATTCACGCAGATACTGCATCATACTTTGTGGAAGCGTTTCTTTTGATGAAATTGGTGTATAGTTATTCTTGTCGCCTCCCGCCACTCCATTTATGAACATGCCTGCATGAGGTCCGGGTTCTTCCTTCTTCTTCTTCAGGTTTCTTCTAGCCATTTGGACAAGGTGTCTGAAATAAAATGGTTTACTGGGTCAAGAGGAATTTGAGAAGGTTGGTATGGTGTTGCTTTCGAACTTTTAAATAGGGAAGCAAGGTTTAATGGTGGAAGAGAAGATGAATGGATGCTTTCCTCAGAGTAATCGTTCCCACGCATTCTCGCCTTAATTATCTCGATTTTATCAGAACCACCTCCAACATCGAACCTGCCTCAAGTGACCGAGTATAACCGCAAGTTTCAAAGATCTCGCCTTCCCCAATCCATCCTCCTCATTCCAATTACCTAATCATAACATCAAATAACACCAAATTCTAATAACATCAACATAATGTCATATAACACAATCCAATCATTCCCAACAACCCTATAACATACGATTGGTTCAATTCCATACAATCCGATAACATTAGACAACCACAAACCTAGAAAATCCTAATTTGGGATTCCTAACATGCTCAAATCATTCTATCGATTCCTAAACCCATAAGGCATTGTAATTAAGTAGAAATCACCCTTACCTTAAGGATTCATTGATTCTTGGAACCTTGGTTCTTTCTCCTTCCTCGGTTTCTTCTCACTTTCACGCACAATTGTTTTTCCAAAATAAATCCCAATTTTCTTTTCCTTCTTTTATTCCTTTTATTATTATTATTCTACAATAATAAACCAACACTTATCTTTTATTTAATTAAACATTTCAAAATATTAAAAAATCTTCATTTTAATCAAATAAATAATTAAAATTCTATTTATTTAATATTTGAAAATATTGGGGTGTTACACCTACTTAGAACTCAAATGCCATAAGCTACTAAAATTTAAATGTCTCCAACTCTTGTGCCATAACTTACTGTCACCTCCAGCTCCTTCTGCAATAAGGCATTTAGTTATAGTTGTCTCCACATTCACCTTGAATGTTATGTTACTTTCCTGTTCAGATTGCATAATCAACTTCCGATTATAATCATACTGTGTTCAAGATATTATCCTTCATAATAACTCAGAAATCTTTCTCAATGAGCTTACCTACACTCATCATATTTCTCTTATGCCAGGAACATACCAAACATCCTTGATCAAAACAATTTTACCATTCTTCACTTTGACTTTGACATTTTCATATTCTCAAGATTAAGGTATTTATCATCACCATCTTATCTTTATTCTCCTTCTAAAGTCAAAATCTATCATCCATTGTTTGTTTCAATTAAGTGATTTGAGCAACAATGTCCATATTAAAACTCTACCAAATATCCACCATCGTAATCATAAGCCATCAATAGCACAAGTTCATTGTCAAAATCTCCTTTGGCTATATTTTCTTTTTCCTGACTTTCTTTCGTTGTTTGACCAATAGTCTTAGCAAAGCGACCAAACCTATTCCAACAAAGAATAATGAACCTTTCTTGTCAAGCTTCTCCTTTACCTTCTAATGTTTCTTCACATTAGAGTTGGAGGTTTCGACTTTGTGAACCATGTATGTCTTTCTTGGCCTCTCGACCAAGACTACTTTGGCCCTTCTTGACAAAAGAAGCTTTCAAAGCATTCTCACCTCTTCAGAGGTTCTCCCAGCTCACTACAATTTAGCTTCTAGATCGCTTAATTTGCAACACTTCTATTTTCAGTGTGCTCATATTCTTAGAATGTTCAATTGCTACAACAATGTAATTAAATTGAGGAGTTAGAGATCTCAATACATTCTCAACGATTACTAGTTCAGAAAAAGTTTCTCCACATGACTTCATCTTATTTGTGAGAATCACTCTAGAGATGTAATCAGGTACCATCTCTTTATTCTTCATGTTGAGATTCTCATACTGCTTACATAGAGATTTAAGCTTCACCTTCTTCAGTGACACATCATTTCCATAATACAGTGTTAGTATATCTCACATAGCCTTCGTCGTCGTTGAATCAACAATTTTCTAAAACACAATCGCATCCACACATTAATGGATGTAGATTAACACTTTATCATCTTTCTTCCTCGTATGTCTTTTGGGTTTTCTCTGTTCCTCCGTTGCATTTGCTGCAACCGGAACATAACCACCAGTGATGAGATCAAGAACGTCTTCAACACTGAACAACACATGCATTTGAATTATCCACCGATTTCAATGCTTTCCATTAAACATTAGAAGTTTTGTGTCCAACATACTTCCGTCGTTCATCTTCGTTCTAGTGCAATCGAAACTCAAATAGATCTCACCAAAACACTTGTGTTTTCCGATCCAGCAAAATCAAGAAATGCAATTGTGTTACGATTTCAATCATAAATTCAACTTGAATTCAAGAAAACTGAAATTAATTACACACACCTCACGTACACTCGTGTTTCCTTGTGAATTGAATAAGAGCTTTAGATACTAATTGTTGAGCACTAGATTGAAGGAGAAGAAAATGGAAGAAGAAAGAGAAAAATAGGAGAGAGAAAATAATTATAATAAATTTATTGAGAGAAACTCTATTGATTATTGCCTTAAAAATTTTTTATAAATTTTGTTATAAAGTTGCCTTAAAGACATCAACAATGCTAAACAAATCTATCTATCACGTGACAAACAACTACTAAAACCCATAAACTTAGACACAACATCAAACGATAACGCAACTTAGAAACTTCGAAAGAACCTTCGAACCAAGATCTTTTGATCATGAATTACTTCTAACATATCGAATCCTATTACATGGTATATCAAAGATCACATTCGAGTAGTACTTATAATGTATCTTCCACCACGTAACAAAATTTAAAAAATTGAACCGTGAGTAGTACTCATAATGTATCTTCCACCACGTAAAAAAATTGAACCCTGAATATCGTTCCATTCTTCTATAGAAGTAAAATCTTTTTCACATGAAAAGTTTAAGGGACCCAAAGTTTAATGATAGATACTATCTATATCCGTGATAAGAAAATGCATTTAGACAATTCTCAAATACGCCACCTATAGAAAATTAGAACACTTCTCTATCTAAAACAAGCCACGACTAATAGACTGATAAAAAAAATACTTAATAAAATAAATATAGACCACCGCTGCGATAAAATTATAGGAGAAAACTACACATAGGTGTGCCTACGAACAAAATGGATTCACTATTTATTTTTTTGGATTCAATATAGATTCCCGTTATAACAAAATCGAATTCTACATTTCTAGTAAGGGAGGTCATTATTTTCAATCTTCTTTATGAAACAATCTATTTGTTTCTTCCTTGTGGATCACAAAGAACCCATAAAAAACCAAAATGAACTACAAGTCCTAAAATTAAGCAGAAGTTAACTTTATTTTTTAGGGATATAGAAACAACTTTCTAAAGCTTTATGTAACCATTATTAATCATCCACTCAAGACTCCAATGCTGGTTTGCATTCTTAAAAGCCCAATAAGCCCAACCAAATGTTGCTCGACCGAAAACATCCATTTGTGCCTTGCCAAATCTCAGGAAGTCTTCTTTTGTAGCATTCTTAACTCGCCAATCAGAAACCCATTCACCTTAGATTCAAAATTGATTCATTTTAATAAGGTGAATTCTTATTTACCCGACACCAAAAATTTAACTCATTCTTATGTAGAATTAATTCGAATCATTTTAAAACTTACCAACAAAAGTAAGAGGACCATTTGATGTTGTAATGAAATTCAAATCTGATGAGCGGTTGTTGTAAATAAAATCAATGTTTTGTTGAGCAGTCATGTTTTCAAACAAATCATCAAAAATGTTGTAGTAATGGACATCAATCACAGATCGCATAAAACCATTAGCAAGAGGAAAGAGTTCCCTGTGCTCTGATGGTCCAAGTCTATTCGACATAACCACATAAGCTGTCGCCGAGTGTTTGCGCACGATGTCATAACCAGCTTTATAATACTTCTTCAAGATCTCAAGTGTCACACCAGGAGAGAGTGGCTCGTTTAAGAGCTCAACTGCATATAGGCTAGGGCTTTTTGCATACCTATAACACATGTTGTGAATCATCAATTTGAAATATATAATGTGATAGATTATCAAAGACGTTTTAGAGCACGCCTTTTAGAAGCGTGAAATGCATGTCGCATAAAGTCTAAAAATTTTAAAGGTTAAATCGTGGACAAAAATGAGCTCTCTTAAATATTTGTTACATTTAAACCATACAAATACTAAATATATTAACCTTGCAGTTAGAAACTTATAACATCAACTGTTTGTTGGATGTTTTCATCTGATTTTCCCATTCTTGTGATCCGTCTCTTGTCGAGCTATGCTGAAAACCATTTTGAGAACCAGGTGCAGCATGAAGATCAATAATGATTTTCAGTCCATATTTTCTGCAACAAATTTTAAATATTTGCATTTTAGAGTTTAGCTTTTTCTAAGATTATAAGTGCTTAATGGACTTACTGGGCCCATGAGAATGCATTATCTAGTGAGTGCAAGGAGCCTCCAACGTATGGCATGGTGGAGTTGGGTCACTTGCTATCCACCAACCCACTGGAATTCTAAGTGCATTTAATCCATTACTAGCTATGAACTTGAGATCCTCTTCCACTATGAAAGTACTCCAATGCTCCTTAATAAGCAAACACCATCAATTTTAAATTAAAAAAATCTTCCATTAATGCGAAAATAGTCACATTATTTGTAATAGTCTATGAAAAGTCGTTAGGCCCAACAATGTGTTTTGTAGTTGTATATATTAATATTTTATTACGGCCGCAACAAAACTTTGTTACAACCAAAACATTGTTATAGTCACTTTACAAACACAAAAGCACGAATCACAATATTTTTTTATAAATGTTGTTATTAGTTCAAACTATTATGACTGCAATCAGTATCGCAATATCTATCGAGACTAAAATTGTGAAAACATTTCCGCGACCATAAACTGTTACTTGAATCTTGCTTGTACATAATACCTACCTTCATAACTTGTGCAGCTTTTGTAGGGCCATAACCATTTGCTATTTGAAATCACCTTGCAATCTTGCAGAAATTGTCAATTCAAAAACAGTTGGATCATTATATTCCCAGCCTCTAACCTCTGAAACATCAATTGTCACCAACTCTTCTGTTTTTGCCTGCAAGTAGTATCCATTGGATGCTTTGATTCTAACAAGGGTTGAAATGTCATTTTCCTTAACAATATGGAAAGTTTCAGACTCAGTGGAACTATTCGTAACTGCAACAGCATTGATTTCATCTAGTCCCACAAATTGTTTGTTAAAAACTCTAAATCTGAAAGTTTCCTCGTTTATTCTCCATAACTGCATAACATCAAAGCATATTAACATAGATAAATTCTCATAGATGAATCAATAATTAGGATATCTTACTCTAAATGTTTCCCAACTTGAAGCACTAGTGCGGTTTGCAACAAGGATAGTTCCTCCTCCAGACTCTGCACTTAAATATTTCCTTGTTGTCACTGATTTGAATTGAAGGCAGTTCCATCCTACACAAAATTGAGAAATTAAGAGTTTTCATGATCATGATTCATGAACGAAGATATGAAACTAAAAGAAAAATTAATAAGATATATATCATATTATTCACTATCTCTTGTCCTATTCATAAGAAGTATAATGGTTCATGTACACCTATTTTGTTTTTGTATACATGTAGTGACATCATGTTAACCATGTGTAAAAATATTGTTAATTCAGTGAAGTATATAGTTGAAATAATTATATATTTTAATAGTGAATTGAATTAATATTATTTAACAAAATTAATTATATTTTTATACGTGGTTAATAGATGTCAAAGGATTCTATTAACAAAATACAAAGAAATTAATATATTATAATATATAATTTTTTTATCGTTTTCTCGTATGTGTTCCGGATATGTGTTTCGGGTTGAGAGTTTTATTAAGATCCAATTCTAAAATAGAGTTTACTAGACAAAGAATATGTAGACATTTTTTCTAAATGTCATGTATAATTTTTGTCGCGCGAATGTCATGTTAATCACTCATATTAATTTATAAGATATTCTCACGTCGTTTTATTATCAATCTTCTTGGAAAGTAAGAAGTATTCAAATAATTTTCCATTCCAATTCCACTTTTTACTCTTCTATTGATTTAAATTTTAGAGTGCTAATTTTGCATATCAACCTCCTCTCCAGCATAAAAGCTTTGAACCACTGCATCAACTCTTGATCCATATTTTGAAAAAAATCTAGTTCAAAGCGTGAAACTTGTATTTAAGTAATTTCAGTGCAATTTTGTACTTATTCCAAAAATTCTCTATTAGTATGTTTATATTATGCACACACAAAAAATAAGAAGTTCATATATAATACACTTAAAAATGGGTAAGTATTTCTTAGAAAAACAATACATTAATTGTTTATTGTAAAAGTAATTATACTAACCAAGAAGTCTTTATTTGGAATGGCATCAAAGAGAGAAGGTTTCATCCAACCTTCAGTTACCAACCAACCACCAAAACTAACTGCTTTCACTCTAAACTCTGAATTAATTGCTCTCCCATGTGTCATAGGAAACAACATAATCAAACTAACAATCCATATCTTGAAGTTCATAATCATAGAGTTTATCATCATTAAGTATCTTTGATCTTTTTCTCAATATCCTCACTCTGATTCTTCAAAAAAAGTGGGGAATGATGATATATAGAATGAATGGTGAAGAGGAGTCAAAATCTAGAAACTCTTGACCAATCTTAGTCTGCCTTAACATTATATCTAATGGTTTTTAGTGTAGAAGCACAACATTTTGTCGATAAGTCAACCCTACTATATGATTTATACCTTTGATTTATTCCTTTTTCGTTACATCAATCATTATATGTGATGGTTGTACTAAGATCTAATCTATTCCTTTTCACACGATGTGTATTTCTTTAAGTGTGCTATAAGATACATCGTTTTTGGAATGGTTGAAATTTCACCACCGCATTAACTCCACCGCCGATTTTCCCACTTGTCATTAGCCAGTTGTATGTTTTAGTTGACGTTTTTTTGGTACTCATATGTTCATTTCAATAAAGATATTTGAGGCGCCGGCAGTGTTGATTTAAATTTTAACAAAATCTATCAATAAAGATTAAATAAAATGCATGTTTAAGGAAAAATTCATGAACAATTTTATTATTATAAAAGATTTTATACTTAGTATTGATTTGTGCTGAAAGTAGAGTTGAACCAAAAGTATGGATTTAGAGTTTATTATGTTGGTTTAGAGCTTCCGATGAGATGGGATACTATATAGGATTATCACTTCAACACTTAAGTTAGAATGAAATTGAAATATGGTGTTTGAATGAGAAAAAAAATTCAATACTAGTAAAGTAATGCACTTTCCTTTTTAAATAGGAGAAATGGTTGGTAATTGCAGACGTGCGGAACGTCGTAGAGTGCAGGTTGTAGTTGGATTGATTTGGACGGTTAGCATGATGTTCACGCCGCGAGGGATTGCCTGCTCTATGGAGACAAAACGTTTACAAGTTATGCATTTATAACTTCATACTTCATCAGTAGGCCCTTACCTTCTTCGCATTGCGGAAGGCTTTGAGCAATTGCCCCAAGTCCTTGTTTCTGCTTTGCATGGTGGGGGTTTGCGCCTCACATCTGTACTTGACCATATAATTTGGGATGTGTAGGACCTAGGTGGAATGTTGCGCTCTTGAGAATAGGTGCATTAAATGCCTCTTATGAGACCTAACGAGTCAGGATTATATATATATATATCCCCATACACTAGTTAATAATAATGTTTCTCCTTCTTTATAGTACTAATGCTTTTTGAACTATTTTTGAGAAGATTATAATCGGTGGTGTGGGGTAGATTGTACCTTCCTCGATGCATGAATAGTATATATCGTGTTTTGAAGCGTATATTTTACCTTTTCAATTGTTAATGATTTGCATAGAGATTGTTTCGCTTCATTTATCATTTTTCTATGAGATCCTTGTAGTTTCAAAGTTGGGTCAATTTCGATGATTTTGTCTATTCACAATAGTCTTACATGTTTTGTTGTTCCTTCTTCCGACTCTTAAAATTATATGCTCTCTTTTTGTTATTGTTCCCTTTTTCCATAACTTTCGCAATAATGACCGTCCTAGCTTGCTTCTTTGCTTGGTCCATCGTAACATCCCAAATTTTAATATTTATTTATTAATGATTTATTATTTATTATATTATATGGTAATTAATTAAATTGGGTGATTTGATGGATATTTGAATTATTTGAATATATGTGATATTTAAATAATTGGATTTTATGAGTAAGAATAATAGATATTTAGTAATGGGCTTAATTATTAGAGTTGTTGTGGATAAGCGAGTTAAGTCCATTAAGAGAATAGCATAGTAAGAAGAGAAATTAGTTATTATTGTCATAACACAAAAGAAGAGAAGAAATAGAATAGAAGAGGAGAAAAAGAGCAGAAAGAGGAAAAGAGGAAGAAAAACCCTAGAAGTTGAATCTTCAAGATGTAAGAGGGAGAATCCTTATTATCATTGTCTTGTATGTGATTAGGTAGTGATTAGTAACATCTTAGGTTGTTTGATTTCAATTTCTAAGAATCTTTGAATGTTAGGGTTTGAGAAGAAATTGTGTTTTTCTACTTAGGAATGATGACCCATGATTAGAAACATGTTAGGATACCCTTTAACGATGTTATTTGACTTATTGGGATGGGTTTTGTATGAGAATTTCGTGGGAAGAAGAATGTTGTTCGTAGCAGGAGCCCGCTTAGAGTGGGATGTTCTGGAATTTAGGGGGTTTAATGTAGGGATATCGGGCTTAACGCGATGGATGGGTTTAGCGGTCCGTAATATAAAATGTTATTTCTTTGGTTCTTTGACATGAAATCTTATATGCTTATATTTTATGAAGTATTTTCATGTATGTGATTGATCAATTTAATTGGAATTGAATGGGCTTTGGAGTGAAATTTAGTAAACACATAATAATTGATTTTGGCTTATGTGTATTGTGCTTGGATGATTGTAAAGGATAAAAATTGTTGGCTTGTGTGCTAGATGTTGTTTATGAATATGTGATGATAACGGCTAAATGGTTTTCATTGAGATAATGATGTTTGTTTACAAAGATGGATAATTCAAGGTGTTGAATTATTGTGATATGCTTGATAATTGGTATTGGTGAAAAATCTTAATTTTCATATGTTGTTGGAGAATTGCACATGCATACACGGTGACTTTGATCCTTAAGTGGAAACATAGGCGGAGGAACTTTGGGTTCACAAACGGTGTTGGCTTTGATCCTTAAGTGGCAACATAGGCGATGAAACTTTGGGTTCACAAATGGTGTTGGCTTTGATCCTAAGTAGAAACATAGGCGGTGAAACTTTGAGTTCGTAAATGGTGTTGGCTCGATCCTTAAGTGGAAACATAGGCGTGAAACTTTGAGTTCAAATATGGTGGCTGGTCTTGCCCGGATCTGGAGTGTGGCTCTAATTTAAGATAATTGAATTGGGGAGATACCCCAATTTTCTTGCTCCTAAGATTCACTCATACTATACCATTGTACACAAAGATCAAATGGTCTCTCTCTCTCTCTCTCTCTCTCTTATCTACGGGTTTGCATTTGGGAGATCACTACACCATTGAATATATGTGATGATTGATGTTTGATTAACAATAATGTTTGTATACTTCACTCTAAATGTTGTAGGTGAATGGTGCATAAGTCTCTTATTCAAGGAGTCAATAGGTTCATGTGTTTATTTCATGCCTCTCCTCAATTCTCAAGATTTTGAAAGTATTGTCTCCCATTGAAGATTTCTCTTGTCATCATCTATAGTCTCTCATCTTGAATACATGCTTCACGTTTGAACGATATCATCAATTCAAAGAATTCACCATTCTATGGTCATCTACCTTGAATTAGCGTTTTGGACTTCGAGGATCATATCTTGGTGTTTGTGTGAAGTTTGTGGATGATTTCAAAGTCATTTGACTCTTAAGAGGACTTAATATGAATATGCTTGGATCTAAGTAGTTTGATTGATTAGAAGATTGTTTTAGAAGTCCATGATTGCCAAATCCTAGATCCATGCTTTTCATTTATCATAATACAACTAATATATATTTATGTAGAAATGGAAATCATTTATCACCTTGAGGTCTTTTTTTTTACAACAATCTTGAGATGATGAACTTTATCTCCATATAAATTTTAAATATTGAAAGTTTTTGGAAGTTGATAAGAAATCAAAAGATTATAGGTCATTTCATGAAATTTCATCAACTTCACAAGGCCATAACTTTCTAAATTTTTATGATTCTTTTGCCAAATGTTCCGAGAGGTCTACTTTATCATCTTTGAAAGTCAAGAGCAAATTTTGAGGGAGATCATTTTTAAAAGAAAATATTATAGGTCATTTTTAGAAAGTGACATGCTTGACCAGGCCTGGCCGAAAATCAATTTTTTCACAAATCCTAAAGGCAATATCTCTCAACTCAAGCATCCATTGAATTGATTCTTTTTAATTGTTTCTACTTTGAATACTCATTGCGCAAGAAAAACAAAAACACACGAGGGAATTGGATTTGGCCTCGGTTCAAAGTTTGAGCTAAAACGTTATACACTCACCATCGGCTTGTATTTGCGCTGTAACTTTTTTTAAGCCAAATTAAGCCTTGATTTCGTGACTAATTGTGATTAGAAACTTCCTAGGATTAATTATCACATCAAAACGCAGGAATGATTGAATGCACATGAAGTCACATCTTCATGATCACGTGGTGCATGATTCGCCCAAATTGCATCATTCACCCTCCCTTTAATCTCATTCAACTCTCCTATAAATAAGCAAGTCATTCCACTAATTTCCTCAAACTTTGATGGCTGAAACCCCAAACAAACTCTCTCTCGAACCGACTCGAACTTTGTTTTCACTCTCAAAGCCATTCCGCTTTGAAAATAACCATTCATTATTCTTCCTTGAACCTCATTGCTAACAAAGAATTGTGCCTTGAAATGCTCAATCATCTTTGATCAAGTGATGTGATAATTACAAAACCATGATATACTTGACAAAAACAATTGAAACTTGTCGTGGTCGTTGATTATATCAAGCTTCGCAAGTCTTCATGCGTAAGTTTCAAGATGGTCACCTTGTTGACGACTAACAATTAAAATTTTGATGATATATGATAAGTGCCAAAATGTAGTTATTTTGTATATATGTTTTGTGGCACTTATCTGTTTTTGTTTGTTAATAATCGTTGAATAACCCCAATTTTGTTGTAAATACGTTTTATTCGCTTTTCGTATATAATGTACCGCTTGATAGTTTTGTATATATTTTTGTAGGTATTTGATGCATATTTGGAGCATGGAGGAATAAAGTGTCGAAGACACGTTCAAGACGCATTTTGGGAAAAAAATGTTCCAAGCTTAGCTGGTTTGAGGCCGCTTTAGCCGGTGAGGCAGTTTAATGTAATAAAATAATAAAGTAAGTCGCGCTTAGCGCTATCGCGCTTTAGGGTCTCGTGGAATGTTTATAAATCACAAAACATTTCTAGGTTATGGTTTTGGGTGGTTTTTGATCCCCATTTCCATAAACCTTCATTTTGGTAGATTAGCTTAGAAAACAAACATTAGGCTTGCTCATGGATGATCGAGGTGGATTGCTCTTCGATTGGCTTTGACAACTGTAGATCTGTGGTTTATTTCTTCTTTGTGTATTTTGTTGGGTTTGTATGGTTTTTACTCATAACTCCTGATATTTATTGCCTTGTGTTATATAAGCTTGTTTACTATTTGTGTCGTTGATTGTCTTGGGTTTTTACTTTATATAGGTTTGAGCTTTACTAGAGATAGATTGCTTAGATTCTTACCTAGGATGATTATCTGTTGGAATACTAGAAATGGGTTTAGATCTAACATTCACTATAGTGTATCCGAACTTAATGCCTCTCATGCTGAAGTATGCTAGAGATGGTTATGGAGGTAGCATGACTGTTGAGATAGGCCAAACACATCGTTAAGATGATTTAGGAGGATTCTCAATTTGGGTTAGAAATAACCAAGGTTGTGAGAGGTATGATGACACGGACGAGTACCGTAGGCCGAGTATGACACGGGTGGTAGATTTAAGTCCGTGACGGTAGTTTATCTGCCCTGATAAGCCGCCTATCCTTTATACTTTTGTTCATTTACTGCCTTTTATTTTCATTTTTTTAATCCCAAACTATTAACGGTAGAATTGTCGAATGACGAATCAATAACCAATTCTGGAACATGATACGATATAACCTAACCGGTATATCACCGTAAAAATAATACAACTCTTTGCTTGCTCCTTTACGCAATAAAATGGCCTGTGGATTGGGTTTTATTGTTTCATAATTGTTGTTTTGAGTTTTGTAATTAATGTATATGTTGTATAGACTTTGTATATGAACTTGTATATTATTACTTGTACATGTTGTGTTTACTTTCCATACTTGTACATATTTGTGATTTTCTTAGTTTTCACGTGATGTTGTGAATTGTCTCGCACGTAACATTTGTTGTGTGGTTGTTAGGACACTTTCTTTAGGTTTTTGCTGTGTGGCAATACCATGGCATGACGAGAGGAGGTTACTAGTGCTCAACAAAGCCGCGAGCTTACAACGTAAAACAAGCATGTTTGTTTATGTTTGTTTATGTGTGTGGTTTGTGTTTAACAAGTTGAAATAGGACTTGTTCTTAATTTTAAATCTTCACTTTTCAACTTGTTAATTCATTTTCACCAAGTTTTGTATTGTTATTTGCTTTTGTTTTGTTATGTCAATTTGTTATTTTCCACAAGTTTGTAGTGTTTTAGCTTGTGGAAGTGTGTATGTATTGTAAATATTGTTTAGATGTAAATGAGATTGTATAGGTGGTGATTGGTATAGCGCTTGCACCTGTGTTGTCATTTTTCTCAGAATCGTAACGCGCTTAGCCTTCTGCTATGCAGGCGATGAATTTTTAAAATTTCACTTGGTTTTCCTTTTCCCACTTTCACTAAGGCTTTTGTATTGAATAAAATTAGTATTGTTTTTCTATTTTTTTGTTGTTTGGACTCAAGTTTTGGTTCGGTAACTTGAAGACTTTTGAGGTGATTTTCCAAGTTTGATCGCTTCAACTCGCTGGATGTATGGTAATGATAATTTTCAAAGTTGCTACACGTCCGTACTGCTTATCGCTTTCTATCGCATAACATGTTTAGGAATTTATCATTTGTATAATTACCATGCTATTCATTCTTTTTGCATTACTTTCTCATGAATTGAATCACTTTAGTACCATTTTTAACCATAAATGTGAGGAAACTTTCCATTGTTTACATATGAGAGTCCACATTCTTGTTTTAACTAGATTTTATTATGCTTAATCTTTAGTTTTGTATTGATTGTATGATTGCAAGAAATGATCAAGGCATTTTGTTTGATTTTGAGCATAACTACCTTGGCCAAATATTCAATTCACCTTGTGAGTGTGTGAACCTTTGTTATCCCCTTTGAACTTTTATCAACATCCATTTTTATTTGACCTTGATGCTTGTCTATGAGTGTCAATTCACTTTTTTTTGGATGGATTGATTTTCTTGAACCTCAACTATATGTTGTTGTATGGATTTTACCTTGCCTTAGAAAGTAGGGAGTATTCACATAATGATGTTGGTTGAATTCAAGTTGGAGAGGAATGTTTATACTTATATTGTGGTTGGTATGAGGTTAAGAGAAAAGAAAGAAAAAGAGAAAGCTTTGAAAAAGAAAAACAAAAAGTAGGAATAATGTTATGTTAAGTGAGGTTGGTGTGAAATTTGTGATGAAGAATAAGTTTGATGGAAATTATATTTTTGGAACTTTGTGAGTTGATCACCCTTAGGTTTAGGCAAGTTTTGTTTCGATTAGCTTTAGGACTTATCACTTGTTTGTTAACCAAGCCACAACCTTGAAAAGCCCTTGTGATTCTTGCAGTTGTATTTTAATATGCTTTTGGATGAATGCATAATTTAGTCTATTGTTTGCAAGATTGTGGAGGAGTTTTTTATCCCTCACCTTTGTGTGTTCTTCATCTAGCGATGAATTTTGCTAGGTGTGATTCATGATTGAGCTTGTTTTGTTTTAGAATGTTTTGCATGATTTTTGTACTTAGGATTTGTTTCGTTTATATGTTGTTTGTAGGATGGTGGTAAGTATGTATTTTGTCGTGTTTTTGTTTGAACCATACATTTGTTTTCGCTTTTAAAACTTGTTGATTCGTGATTCTTTGATTATCGTTTTTGTTTTCGAGTTATTTGACTTTGTTTGAGGACAAATAATGTTTCAAGTTGGGGAGAGTTGATGTGTCAAATGTAGTTATTTTGTATATATGTTTTGTGGCACTTATCTGTTTTTGTTAATAATACTGAATAACCCTAATTTTTGTTAAATACGTTTTATTGTGTTTTGCACATAATGTACCGTTTGATAGTTTTGTATATATTTTGTAGGTATATGTTGCATATTTGAGCATGGAGGAATAAAGTGTCAAGACACGGTTCAAGACGCATTTTTGGGAAGAAAACAAAACTTTCGCGCTTAGCTGGTTTGAGCGTAATAGCGCAGTGAGGCGCTTTAATGTAATAATAATAAAGTAAGTCGCGCTTATGGCTTATCGCTTAGCGGTTCTGGAATTTTGTTTATAAATCATTTTAAAACAGATTTCTAGGTTATGGTTTTGGGGTGGTTTTTGATCCCATTTCCATCAACCTTCATTTTGGTAGATTAGCTTAGAAAACAACATTAGGGCTTGCTCAGATGATTGGAGGTGGATTGCTTTCGATTGGCTTTGACAACCAATGTAGATCTATGGTTTATCTCTTCTCTTTGTGTATTTCTCTTTGTTGAGTTTGTATGTATTTCTACTAACTCTTGTATATTTATTGGTGTTATATAAAGTTTGCTTTACTTAATTTGTGTCGGTGATTGTCTTGGGTTTTACTTTATGTTAGGGGTTTGAGCTTTACTAGAGATAGATTGCTTAGATTCTTACCTAGGATGATTATCTGTTGTCTGAATACTAGAAATGGGTTTAGATCTAACAATTACTATAGAGTATCCGAACTTAATGCCTCACTGGTGAAGTATGCTAGAGATGGTTATGGAGGTAATGCAGCTTGACTCGTGTTGTTGAGATAGGCCAAACATGGTTGTTGAGATATTTAGAGGATTCTCAATTGGGTTAGAAATAACTGTCAGGAGGTTGTGAGATGTCGTAGGTGAAATGACACCAGAGTAGAGTGGATAAGGTACTGACATTTAATACATTCGGAGTGTCGAATCATAACCAATGTCGGTGATATATAGTTTACTAACTCTTGCTTGTTACGCGTGATAGTTTATATCTGCTCACATCATCGCTGTCTTTATCCAGATACTTTTATGATCGCTCACAACTTATGTCTTTTATCATTGTTTAATTTTACTTTCTTAATCGATAACTCAAGTAACGTGGAACGATATACTTATAATCCTAATGATCGTATGTATAACACCGTGGTACAATCAATAATACTAGTTGATTTATGCTTGTCCATGTGGTAATAAAATAATATGGAATCTTGATGCAAGTCTTGAATCACATAGTCACTGCTTATCACATATTTCATATCTCATATAATTCATCTTTCCCTCAACCATTTTCTAAGGAATTTCGATAATACAACAAATAGTTTTTTAGACACACCTAACATATTCTTTTGCAATTTTAAACAAAAGGTTCTTTGTGAAATACCTATATGCTCTTGTAAGTCTCATAATATCTCTCCTCACCATCCATTTTATATACTCTTTTTAGCACTATATACAAATTTAAGGTCCCAGATGCTGCCTAACACTTTGTTTAATGTGATCTCTTTTTTGATTCTCTTTTTTCCTAGTCCTTGATAAAATAAAAGCAGTTGAGGACTCTTTTGTTATTTTTGAGTTAAGTCAATTCAATGGCTTTTACTCGCAGTTTTTTGAGTTAAGTCAATTCAATGGCTTATAACAAAATGATTATTTGATTTTCTATATAGATAATGCTTATGTTATATGGAATATCACATGAGGTGTAGAGAATTATTAATTAGATTTTGTTTTTATATTACTTCTAATTATACATTTTGATAATGACTTGAATTCTCACCATTTTGTTGTATGTGATTTTTTATGCGACATCGCTGTGGTGTTCGAGGATAATGTGTTTCACGAGACTAGTTGAGGATATTAGTTATCTTATCTATTATTCTAGGTAGTGAGTCATTGTTTGGTCATGTAACACGAGGGTTATTTAAACTCATGTTTATAATGAGATATTGTTTTGTATTCTCATTGTTGGATTTATATGTTGAGATACTATGTTGATGTGGCCTCAAAGTATGTTTGGATTCATATGACTTGATGATGTTATGAATACGATGTTATGATGTGTAATGGTTATAGTATGGGATATACTCATTGATAGTATCCGAGAAAGAAATATTCACCGTGATATGCATAATTTGTTGAAGCATGAGATTTAGATATGTGTTATGGTTATGATCGTGCATGTTAATATTTGTTTTGTTGGTTTCTATTGTTTGAAAATGACATGTGACACCCTTTTGTGTATGCATTCTAATTTAATCTAATTTGTGTCAAAATTATTTAGGATTATAAAAGGGTGTTACATTTGTGGTATCAAAGCAATGGTCGGTCGACATACTTATTAACGAATTTAATTTTTGTTGCATTTGATCCGTATTTGACACGATCATTGTTGTCTGTTGTTGTTGGATATCTTAGGACAATGGTCTTGGAAGGAATAATGATGCTATTATCAGCCTTAAGGATTGGTTGGATCTCTTGGGAAAATTCCACAGTGCAACATCGTCATAGAGATAAGGATGATGAGTTCGTGCTGGGAAATTTTCAGAGGAATAATCCTCCTGCCTTTGAGGGAGAGTATGAACCGACAAAGCGCAAGCATGGATGAAATAAATTGAGAAGATTTTCAAGTTATGAGTTGTAACGATGCGTATGTGCGCTTGGTACACATAAGTTGGAAAATGAAGTCAAGATTGGTGGAGCAACGTCGAGGTTTCATGAAGAAGGTATTGAGGTCACTTGCTCTTTTTCGTGATGATTTTTGGAGAAGTATTTTCCAAAGACGGTGGCAAGAAAGAAAATTTCGAGTCAATCAATGTAATGGAACCGAAGAATATTGCAAGATTTCAGAGCTAATTAAGTATTGTCCCATACTATACTACTAATGCGAAAGATCTAAGTGTTTGAAGTTTGTGAATGTTTCGACCCGATATCAAGAAGGCTATTGGTTATCGCCAGATTGCTCGCTTTTTCCTCGAATTGGTGAATAAGAGTAGAATTTTACGATGATGATAGAGAGTGATTCTTACTATAAGGATGTGAATGATAGGAAAGGAAAAGGTCAATTTGAAGTCGATGATGACAAGAGGAAACATCAAGTCGGTAATGGGTGAAGTCAGTGAGGGAGGATCTTCATCTCACCAAGTGTTTAAAGTGTGGTGTCAAGGGCATCATAGTTTCGAATATGGAAAGATACTGTGAAGTGTTGCAAGTAAAGATGGCTCACAAAGCTAATGATTAGAGTTAGTGCAAATGTGACTTGTTATAATTGTGGTGAACGAGGATACATTATTACCAAGTGTGACAAGCCAAAGAAGCATCAAGCTAAAGGAAAAGTATTTGCATTGTCTCGGTCGAGGACCGAGGCCGGATAGGCTAACTGGTAATGCGCTTTATTAATGGTACACTTTTGATTTCTATCATTGATATTGGTGCACCATATTCTTTTATTTCTTCGAGTTGTGTTAAGAGGTTGAATCTTGATTTGTCTGATATGTATGGAAATATGATTATTGATACTCCTGCTATGGGTTCTGTGTGTACTTCTATTGCATGTCTGAATTGTTTGTTGAGTATTTTTCGTAGAGATTAGATGGATTTAGTTTGTCTCCGTTAGATCAATTGATGATTCTTGGCATGAATTGTTGAATACAATCATGTTTTTATCAACTTCTTCGACAAGTCGGTTATCTTTCTTAATTCGATGTCAAGAGGATTTGTGTTTGTCTACTAAGCAAGTGGATGAGTCTGAAAGATGGTGTTGTGTTGTTTGCTTTGTTGGCAACGTTGGAACTCGATGAGAAAAGAACTATGGGTGAGTCACCCATTGTTCGTGATTTTCATGAGGTATTCTCAAGATGTAAGTGATTTTCCGTAACGGAGGTGGACTTTTGATCGACTTAGTTCCCGGAACTAGTCCTGCTTCGATGGCTCAGACGATGTATGCTTGAGTTGAAAGAGTTGAAGAGTCAACTTGATGATTTTCTTGAGAAGAGGTTTATTTGTCCGAGTGTGTCACCGTGGGGTGCACCTATTTTGTTGGTTAAGAAAAAGGAAGGTTCTATGAGATTGTGTGTTAATTATAGACAACTGAACAAGGTGACAATTAAGAACAAGTATCCACTTTTGAGGATTTATGATTTGATGGATCAGTTTGTTGGAGCTTGTGTTTTAGTAATATTGATTTGAGGTTTGGGTATCATCGGATCTGTGTGAAGGTTAAGGATATTCAAGAGTGATTTTAGGACAAGGTATGGTCACTATGAGTATTCTCAGAATGCCATTTGGTGTGAAAATTATCTTGGTGTATTTATGGAATATATGAACAGTATTTTTCATGAATATCTAGATCAATTTGTTCTCATATTCATTAATGATACAATACAATGCACAAGTATTTTTATCCTGGTTCGTTTGAAACTCAAACTACTCCAGTCCATCCGCCAAGGTGATTTCGCCTCTCAAAGAGGACTTAATTCACTATAATCAAACTGATTACAAGTGCACAACCGTTGTGACTAACAATACAATGCAAGCCTGCAAGTGACTAACTCTAAGACTCCCTAGTCCTAGCTCTCTCGAAATCGACCTAACCTGGTCTTCAAGGAACAATTACAAATATAACTTAACAAAAATGTTTCGCTTTTCTTCTAATAAGCTTTATGAAAACTGTGATTTTTACACTAATTATTACAATAACAAATGGTAAACTCAGTATTCAAACTATTCTTGCATGCATAAATTAAACTTGAGATCACAAAAGGATGCAAGGTGTTATATTTCTTAAGTAATTGATCTTCATATATAGCTTCAAGAATTTGTCTGTTATCTTGAACAATGAGAACGCATTTAATGTTGCTTGTCCGCTTGTACTCGTGTTTTAATGAACCTCGAACTTTGTTCTACTTGAGTTCTTCATCCGCTTTAGCTTTAAATGTCTAACGTACTGTAGTAGAGCTTATCTCTTAACTTGAAGTCTTAACTATTTCTCTTTATCTTCTGTTCGCACTTTGTTAGATTATCTTCATCGAGTCTGTCACTGCGGCTTCTATTAGAGTTTGCTTTCAACGTATGTAATCATAAGTCGCTCATCTTTAGAACTTAATTCTTTATCTACTGTAAGTTAATATTTCACTTTCTAGAGTGCTTGAGATGTAATATCATCCGAAATGAAAATATACTTATCAGAGTATCGATGCAAACGCACTCATCGTAGTATCAAATTTACTATACAAAATTTATTTCATTTGTTATCATCAAAACCTAAGATGTGATTAGAACCAAATTATGTTCTAATGTTGATATCCTGTTTGGTAGAAATTGTATCACTCTTATTTTGTTTATAAATATCGGGTAGAAATGGGTTTTGAGAGTTTATCAAACTACAAAATGAATTATTTTGGATAGAAATTTAAAGATGGTGAACTTGTTTGCACGAAAATCCAATTTCTCTAAACATTTAAATATCCTATTTTAAAGATGGCTAACTTATATGATAATGTAATATCCTATTTCTCTAAACATGTAAATAATGAGGATTATCTTTAGTCGATAGACCTAAAGGGTACTATGGTCATCATGTAAAGTTGTGGGACAACTTAGTCATTGTACTAATTAAATGGACCATTAGGAGTTGTTTGATAGTATTCCATTCATTTGGGAAACAAAATCTTTTGTTAGAGAGAAGAGAGGAAGGAAAGAAGAGGAAGTGAGGAGCTTCTAAACCTTCATCGGCATCTCTTGCATGTTTAAGAATCCAACTCAAATCCTTTAATTCATCATCATCCTTCCGTGTTTCCAGCTTCTCCACTCTCTATTTCAAGGTGAGTCTCATTAGATGTAGAGACTTGGGGTTTTGGGGTTATGTTAGATAAAGGTTTTGAGAGATATATATGTTTCAATCTCTTGATAATGTATGATTATGAATCCATTCTCGTAATAGTATGTACATACCGTCATACCCCAATTTTTGACCTAAGTGATACCACTTTACAAACATCTTTCAATTCTCAAAACAAATGAAATCGCCACCTAATTTTATTTGTTCTAAAGAACGGGAAAATATGTATAAACCCCAAACAAGATGATAAGAGGTCGATTTATCAAAAATTGAATCTATCAATTATCAAGGGAAGGTCTTAGCACCAATCATGAAGATCGTGACTGACCGACCTTAGTTCCTAAGTGGTGTATCATTAATCTTTGCTATAAGGAAAATGAGATTTGATTATTATTATATTGAGTTTGGCACGATTTTTGAACCTCAGGCCTATATTCCTCAGGCAATGGGAAAGTCAAAACTCGTAGTTCCTCTTAAAAGGTTTGAATTGGTTGCATTAATTTATAGAAAATCGCATTTAGACGCGTTCAAAATGCTTTGAAATAGACTTGTTTTGTTTGTTCAAAAGCTTAAGTCCTCGCTCTCTCAGACGGAAACGACTATTGTACCTCTTTATCCGAAAAGAGTTTTTGTGACGATCGCAAATGAGCAAGTAAAAGGATTTTCGGCAAGTTGAAGATTTTATGTTAGACATATGGACCATAAGCTTTCAACGGCTAACGTTTCCCCATTTACTTTGATGGTGGGACAAACATCAATCATCTTTTGTTACCCAAAGCTTTTGTTAAGAAAATGGAGGCATGATTTTCACGAGATTAATTCAATTAAGTCACCAAACATACGGTCGAGGGCCTATACCGGATCTGACTACCATATGATTGAGAGGAGGAGAAGTAGAGTATTTATTAATTAGTTTTGAAAACAATCCATGCTGGATCAAGGTTTTTAACTTTAAATTATTAAAGCACCGTGCGTGCACAGAGAAAATGAAGCGGGTTATGATTAATCAAGTATGGACTTACTAACTCATGAGGAAAGGTGTCTTATCCCCAACCATGAGACCCGGTTTATGGTAAGCCTTCAATGTTATTTTTCGGGTTATGATCGATTAAAGCAACAAGGGCTTTAAATCTCGTTAGGATGGCATTCCAATCTAAATCCATGAAATATTTTCAAATCGCATATTAATCAGATGAATGGAACATTTTAATTTGCCAGCAATGTGTATATTCAAATACATGCCAACAAGTAAATAAATGCAAAATACCATGCAATACGATCGAATTTAAATAATTAGTGAAACGACTTTTTCTGCTTGATGAAAAATCCTAATGTTTAATCGATAAATCATCAAACAAAACTTCATATCCAATGATTATTTAGTACATCGCATGAGAATATTATTTACGAAAACACTTTAAGCAAGAATATTCAAAATTAAGAAATTGCTCAATTGAACTTTTGATTCTCGACTTGACTGTGGAAGGATTGCCATCCATCTTGTCGACCAAACCTCCACGTGAGTCAAGAACCGAAATTAATACATCACTCCCTAAAATAATATTTATTGTTCCAAAAGTTTTCACTTCATGACATATTTAATACTTACATCTTAAACTAAATTAATAATTAATGTCATGATTGTTCCTCAAACGATCAAGGTGTTGATACGATTACCACCGAGATTAAGAAAAAGAATTTTTCAATGAAAAGAAGAAAGAAAATACGATGGTTTTTTATTATTTTTTTATTCAAAAAAATAAATAATAAATAATAAAATGAAAAGAAGAAAGCTAGACATTTTCTTCTCGTTCCGTAAAATAAACGAGTCTTCTCCATCTTCTCGGGATAATTCCCGGTTTCTTTTTCACTTTCATAATCTTCACTTTTCAACTATTTTCGCTCTTTTGTTACTTCAAACGCTGATTTCATTAATTTCACCGGCCCGGCCTTTGTGCTCTCTCACCGCCTCATTTTCTCTTTTCTCACTC
This sequence comes from Vicia sativa, assembly GCA_021764765.1. NCBI lineage: Eukaryota > Viridiplantae > Streptophyta > Magnoliopsida > Fabales > Fabaceae > Vicia > Vicia sativa. The sequence continues at coordinate 194,565,966 of CM038795.1, read as the reverse complement.
ATCGATCGAATCATTTTCTATCTCTTTCAAATCTGCTTGTATGTTTCACACTTGATTTGTTCTATTTTATGATGTCTTGTTTTGCTATATTCTCATGTTATATTATTTATTTGGTTAAAACAAGGGCTTATAATTATATACTTCCAAATGTTATTCCTATCATAAACCTTGGAGATTCTTCAATTTTGAAAGTCATTTCGTTTTTCAAAAGATTTTTCTTACACTTTTCTTCTTTTCTCGATACTGAAATATGATTTTGAAGAATATAGTCGGGCAACTACGAAAAATCATAATTGATGTCATTATGTTTCGCTGGTTGCAGCCAATTTGGTTCAATCGTTGAATATTTTTGTTGGCTTTTGTTTTTGTTTTCTTTAAATGATATATCAATGTCGTTGGTTTTTTTCACTGTGTTCTCTCCCTTTTAACAATGTACATCTCTTATTTCCTAAAATTCGATCGAATTTATGCATCCTTATTCTCGTAGTTTGCAGCACCATATATCTTTGAACCGATGTTTTTGATCTTTGCTATACCTCTAGAAAGGGCCTCTTTTCTCCTTTTGGAACTCCCATTTGATTCCCTTTCCTTTTATGCTTAATATATGCCGGTCTTCTCTTCTTGATGTATCTTCCTTTAAAGAATGTAGATGAGCATACTCTTTTCTATGTAGATATGTTGTTATACTATTATATCTCGAATTTATACTTGCTTGTGTTGTTCACTTCCTTCTCTTTTATTGATGTCACATTGCTATACATGTTGCTGTTTAGCTTATTTTTTTGGCTTTGCTATCGCTTAGTTGATATAGTCTCACCTATTGTGGTTAACTTTGACCATATTATTGATGCCTGCTCTTGGGATCTTTGTTGCCCGCTGATTAATTACCTTGGATTAAACTATAGCTTTTTGAACTCTAAGATTCATGCTGCCCTGGATATTAAAATCGTTCACTTTATGCTTAGAGTATGTTCCCGTTGCCTTAATCCGTGAGATATTGTTTCCTTGAATTGCTTGCGTAGCCCAATAGCTTCTTTGGAACCCGTTAGCCCTCATTTGCAAGCCATTTGTCGATGACACCAAGATTCGGGCTTATCACAAAACCTCGATTCTGCCAACACCTAATGATGATCCTTGAAAAATGGCTCATCATAATTTCACTTGTCAATCAACATCTTTCAAACTTGTCTTTTTCTAAACATCCTTTAATTGTAAGCGCGCATACTTGAGAAAGTAAAGCAATGCAGCTACAAAAGATTCAAACCTCAAAGATTTGAAATGTTCCAGAACAAACCTGTACATCAAGAGAACCTACGAATTGAAAGACTTAGAATTTTTTAACAAATCATAATTTGAAAGCAAATTGTGACTATCTTGTAATATCTATGACATAAATGAAAATTTGAATTCAAATTTCAATGTTGAACAAGGTCTTTTCTCTTTGGCGAAGAAATTAATTGAACAGAAAGAAACAACCCTTGTTCCTAATATTTTCCGATCTTTGATTCGATAACAATTGTTCCATATTCGACATGATCCTTTGAAATGATGATTAAATTGTTCCTCCTACCTAACTTTTAAATGAAACAAGTCTTGGCAAAATTTCCCAAAACTATAATAACCTTGAATGGACAAAATCTATTTAAAACTCGAATAAATATGCATTTGAATAGTCTTCAAAATTCAACTCACAAAGTTGGTGCCAACCTAGAATGAATCAATTTGATATTTGAATATTTAGTCATTACAAACATCAAATAATTCATCTTGCCTTGTTCCATAAGTGAATTCAAAATTTCCTTTTGAACTCCAACTTGGCATTTACTTAAGCAAATCATAAACCAAAGATTCCAATTGGTTTTAGATCTGAATTTCCATTTCGGGCTTTAGGATTTTGCAATTTTGTGAATCGATTGATGGATTTGCATCAATCCAAAGCTTGTACCTTTGTAATTGATATAAAACTTAGAGTACAAGTTTTACCAAGAAACTCAAATACTGCATTCGCTATAAAATCTTCAAACAAACTAAAAGAAACTAAGAAATGGTAATTGGAACCGTGAATCATAAACCCAAGTGAAACTCGTAACTGACGAATCTTGACAAATTATTCGTTTCCAAATAATTTTGGTGGATAAGAGAAAGGAGCATGAACTACTGTTCCAAATTATGGTAAGGAGGGTAAATTTTAAAAGCGACACTAAGATACCACTTATATCATTCATACATGCATCATTGCATCACCAGCAATTTCGTATCAGATAGATCGTGGTTGTGCCCTTGAGCCAAATTAGGATTTATCAAATTTTCATCTGTTCAAGATATGAT